>JACXGI010008605.1:0-32978 GCA_016801175.1 Esox masquinongy | reverse complement strand
TGTAGTACCTGTGTAGTAGTAGTAAGTGGATAGTATAGTGTAGTACCTGTGTCCTACACTACTGTAGTAGTAGTAGTAAGTGGACAGTATAGTGTAGTACCTGTGTCCTACACTACTGTAGTAGTAGTAGTAAGTGGACAGTATAGTGTAGTACCTGTGTAGTAGTAGTAAGTGGATAGTATAGTGTAGTACCTGTGTAGTAGTGGTAAGTGGATAGTATAGTGTAGTACCTGTGTAGTAGTGGTAAGTGGATAGTATAGTGTAGTACCTGTGTAGTAGTGGTAAGTGGATAGTATAGTGTAGTACCTGTGTAGTAGTAGTAGTAGTAGTAGTAATAGTAGTAGTAAGTGGATGGTATAGTGTAGTAACTGTGTAGTAGTGGTAAGTGGATAGTATAGTGTAGTACCTGTGTAGTAGTGGTAAGTGGATAGTATAGTGTAGTACCTGTGTAGTAGTAGTAGTAGTAGTAGTAATAGTAGTAGTAAGTGGATGGTATAGTGTAGTACCTGTGTAGTAGTAGTAAGTGGATAGTATAGTGTAGTACCTATGTACTACACTACTGTAGTAGCAGTAGTAGTAGTAGTAGTAGTAGTAAGTGGATAGTATAGTGTAGTACCTGTGTACTACACTACTGTAATAGTAGTAGTAGTAGTAGTAGTAGTAAGTGGATAGTATAGTGAAGTACCTGTGTACTACACTACTGTAGTAGTAGTAGTAGTAGTAGTAGTAGTAGTAAGTGGATAGTATAGTGTAGTACCTGTGCGTAATAGTGTAGCTCTGTGGGCTTGACAATGGGATGGGAGAACAGGAGTCTGGTAACCAGGAAGTGATACCAGGTACTCAGTAGTTCCTTGTGCTCCAGGAGAACATCTTCATCACCAACCAGGATCTATGTGAATAATAAAGATGATATAGATTAACAATGGATGGAAGAAAAAGTGAATCATTTGGTAGTAGATGGAAGAGACCACATCAACATGCTTTTGTCTCCTATACTGTCAAGTCACACCAATGCAGGGACAAAGCCAAAGCTTGGAGGTCTGGTATGACCAACACACCATGGCGTAAAGCTGTTCTTAGACAACTCCCAAGATGCCTTACTGAAATTATAAACCAGTAACCAACACAATTATGGAAGTGAAAAGTCATGTCATAACTCTGGTATACATTAGCGAAAAGGCACAAGGGTGCATGCTATATGGCCAGTATACTATGACAAATGGCTGTATTTAGGCACAACGCATCGCAGAGTGACTGGACAAAGCGCTTAGGTATTTTGACAACATATTACAAACCCTTGATTACTTATTGCTCTTATAAACCAGTAACCAATTCAATTACAGCAGGAAAAAGTGATATGATGTCAGACCCACGGTGTACGTTCTCCTATAAACCAGGTGGTTTGAATCCTGAATGCTGATATGCTAATAACCGTGGTATCGACCGTATTTCAGTGGCACTGACCTTACAGATGACCTCTAAGTGGAGGTTGCTGGCGAAGGACTGGTCCTGAAGACAGCGGTCCACTTCCTCGTGCCAGTGTCTCCACTTTACGTCAAACTCTGTTAGTGTCTGAGCCCCACTGGGCTGTAATTGGACATTGCAGAGAGCGGGTAGTCACAACCACAGTAGACGTTATATGGCTAGGTCTAGATGTTACAGTAATATGCTCTACCTAATTTAAATACGAAACGCTGCGCTTTGAGGTTACAAATTTCACTTCAAGATGAAAACACAATACGTACATTGAAGATGGGCATCTTTATGAGCAGGTTGTCCAGCAGTTTAAACATGGCCCGGGCTGCAGGCTGCAACGCTGCCTGTTTCATCAGGACCTGCCTGGCCTCGTCCATCCGACCCTGCAGCACGTAGCTGATTACCTAGAGACACAGAGGGGACTGTAGAGTTAGTTCAGACATTCTGAAGTACAATTGGTCAGCTTTAGAATTTTGGTTACTTTTCGGTTTAGGCATTACCAGCTAGATTTAGAATTAAGCGTTAGGTCTCTAGGTTAAGTTCAGGCATTAAAAGGTAGGTTATTGAGGTTAGGGATTGGTTTAGGCCACAAGGACTTCTGTGTCAGGGTTAGGTTTCAGGTCCCCATAAAGACAGAAAAGACAAATGTGTAAGTGTGTTTACACCTACCACGTCCCAGTAGGCCTGGTGCTCTGTAGGGCTCTCACTCTGCAGCACATCCCTGGCCTTCTCATCCACATCAGCCTTGTGTAGCCTCACCCAGTCCAGAAGGTAGAGCAACAGGGAGCCAGCTGGCCGGTCAAATACAAATCAAAATCATTCAGGACAGGCTTAATGCCATGTATTTTTGTAGGTATTTCTTTGTGCTTTAAGGCAACAGTAACAACTAATCATTTTAAATGTATATTGTTCATGAAAACATTTTCAAATTACAGGTTGGTAACGGAGTCAGCACTGTTAACATCGATTCTGAGGGCCTCATAATGTAAATCTAAGATTCTCTAAGGGATAATGAACAAAGGATGCCATCTCTAGTATATGAAGATTATGGTCAATATAACACAGCCTAGAGCTGTTTTTGGGCACAAGACATTGCAGAGGCAATATGCCACAATGCTCTGAGACGCACGATTGTTATTATAAACCAGTTACCAAAGCAACTTAAAGTTTACGGTATCATATCAGCGCTTTCAGCCAATCAACAATCATCATGCAAACCTCTCAGTTATAATAAGCTATCATCCATGAAAGTAAACATATCAGCTGAAAAAAAATTTTTCTGGTCTCTTTTCAACACCAGTTTTGAAAAGAGACCAGAGTACACAATGGAAAATGTGCTGAAATTCACTGCATTTTACATGGCCAATGCCTTGTTATGCTTAAAAATGACCAAAGTCAATAGGGTACTGTAGTCTCAACGTCAATCACAATTCATTCATCACTAAATGGCCCATATCTTATTGTCTTAGTGTTCAATGCACCTTGAAGAACTGCCTGATTGAAAAGCATTTGGAGAAACCAAAAATATTAAAACACATTCTTATGTTGAGTACCAGTAACAGCGGTAAATGAATAGGAAACAGATGCTCAGAGTCTATTAAATTAATACAAATGTCAGTGCCTAGCACAATATTTTATCAATAATTAACAAAGGAAATTAATCATTTTATTTTCCTATGTAGCGTTAAGTAGCGCGAGCCAGCTGTACATATGCCAAAAATCATTCCCCAGCTTGTCTGATCAAAACCCATTTCCTCATGTTCTCTTTAGTCTGCATCCGACATAAGGAGCAATTTTTGGAACACCAAATTGCAATTAAATGTAATTATCAACTCACAGTACATTTAGAATAATGAAAATTGTGAGAATAACAATACATTTGGGATCAGCAGTATCAGTAAAACCCTTTCGCAATCTCCATTCCTACCTGGAGCTGCGTCGATGAACAAGACTTCACACAGGTTCCAGATAAGCTCTACTGCCAGCAGGATTGACACCTGTCAGAAAAAAACAGGAGAGATGCGTCTGACCAACAAAAGCTCCTATTACACTATGCTAGTTGTGACTGGCTGCACATGAAGATGTGTGCTTTGTGGAAAGGGACATCCCTTCTACCCCATAAGAGATCAGACCAAGCATCCCTCAGACACTGTTACCTCATTTCATTAGCCACTTCTCTACATAACTGCCTTTTCTGAACATAGACACAACCTCACATTAGCCTGCTGGGTGGCGACAATTTTCCTTTTCCATAGCTCTTTCAAACAGCACTGCTATGATGTGGCCATTCCACTTACATAATGACTTAGCAGACTCCAAAAAAGCTACAAGTTGTTGGCCTAGCTGACATGGGTTACAGTCATAATCTTAAGTGCTGTATTGCATGTCATCTACCTGATTTCCATATTGTGTGGCCAATGTTGCATCTTGCACGGACACTGTAGAGCGAGGAGAAAGAGCACGTCACAAGACTCTCCATGAACTGTTTCTATTACAAATATCTGATTTACCATCTACTTTACCTGCAACTTGCTGAAGCTCCTCCATGCATGCTCTAATCACCGACCTGTAGTTCTTGCTAATACTGACAAACCTGAATGAACAAAGTGAAATTTGATGAAGTAGATAAAGTTACACGCGTCACCATTCATAGTTGTACCTGACCACCGCAGAAATTCTCTGGGCCCTGGTTTGAGTGACTTGAGAAAGTAGTCCATTTCAGACTTACTGGGGTTTTTTGTTCTTGCTGGGAAGGTCATCTCTGATCCCCTGCAGACCGACAAAGATGTGATGGGACTCATTGAAGAGTTTACGCAAAATTGGTGAACAGATATCCTCATCTTTCCTGACCTCGTGAACAAAGGGACTACCCCCTGCTGACAAACCTGAGGAGATGCACAAGAAGAATGAATTAGAACCTAATCCCCAGGGGTGCAAAAAACAAAAAAATTAAAACAATTTTTTTGCCCACAACATTGTATTAATAAAATGACACCGTGAGTCAATTTTGTATTAACGACAAATGCTGGTAGATTTGGGCATTGCTTGGTAGACTTTTTCAAGAAATTCACACAGGGCTCTATAAACATAAATGTTTCACTTGCTTTTTTTTGGTTCATAAAACTCTGAAGTTCAGTATGAGCATATGCAAGTTATAGCACAAGAAAAATCTACCATTGAAGTTTTCAATGTGTTTCTGGTGTTTTGTTTAATAGCTATACTATTTCAACCAAGCTGAGCAATGGCATCAACACAGTGCACACTGTACTACGGCCAATGGGAGTGGCGCACTGAAGGACTCATTCCCAGCAGGAGATACTATTTTACCCAAAAATCTCCTGAAGTGAGTTGGTCTGGAATATTTACTTTGCAGGTTTTGAATGTCAGTTTGAGTTTAAATTCTAACTGCTAGCAAACCAACTGTAATCAGATTCAAGCGGGCAACTGGCAGAGGAAGAGGTTTGTGCACAGATACAAGTGCTGTTGTCTCTGGTACCACGGTAACCTGATTTCAGGGGTAGCTAAGAATGTTTGATCTGTGGTATTTTGTCTTAGACACAGATTACAAGATTTTGAAACCGACCAGCAATATATCACAATACTTGTTACTAGAAATAATTGTATTAATTAGCAAACATTCACAGCATACATATTTGTTTTTGTATATTTGGTTTTATGTATTGCACTGACAAAGTTTGTCAATAGTCAGAAAACGTGTACAGATCCTTAAACTGTCAAAATATAATCTGTTGTTTTGGCCAACAGGGCTTGACAGTTGACAAATTGAAAGCTATTTATAAGGGTAGTGATTGTGTATTTGCTTTGAAAAACACTATATAACATTATAATTAATAAAAATAAACATTAATAAATAAAAACGAACACTTGTTTTGTTGAAAGTCAACTCAAATCTTGCAACAGGTCACGTGTATTTTAAATAAAACCATTGTAATGCAAATAGTCCATTAAGGAGGCTTTGTACTTTGAAAGGCTTTAAGTCCAGGTTTAATGTCACAAGATAAGTTCATCAGCCATATCTACCTGATGCTTTGTAAATAGTCTCATAAACCAGGATATCTCCAGGACCCCAAACAAATCCTAAGTGTTTTCGGTTGCTGTCGACCCCAGGGATTGGCTGAAAACAAGAATAGTACAGACTTCGTAAACTAGCTTACTGTTTAGAGCAGCGGTTTCCGAACTTTTCCATTCACCAAATCACAGTCAACAGCTATCAAGGATCACCATTCGCAGTGTCTATAATTTTTAAACAATGAATATCTTGCAGGTTGTAATATTATTCACATCCAAATATTATTGTTACAAACAAAAACAACAAAAAACATCGAAACTTTGCAGTTCACCTGCAGAACTGTTTGAAACGCGATGATGGGTTCCAAAAAGTTAACTTTGCGAAACGTTATTCAAAAGCAGCAAAAAGAAAAAACAAGTAACTGTTACTCCACATACATTCTATTGATAAAATGCAGGTAGATCGCTCCGTTTCGTTCTGTCTGTTTCTATAAAACAACAGATTTTCGACTACATTTTTGTATTGGCGGAATTAATGATTGCTGGCATTATCGTCTGAACCAATCAACACAAAGCAATTCAACATTGCGCTTACTAACAATAATATCGTAGATATTAGCGCTCAGTCAGAGACGTTTGAACGACCTGTTAGCTGGCGAACAACTCATTTGCAGATTGACACATTTTAATTGCACACTGCTCAATACACGAGCATTAAAGTTGCAGTACTTACAGTAGTTGTCGGCTCTACATCTACCTCCTCCATTACCAGTCACTTGGATCAAATCAATGATACAACTCAATTAATTTCACTTAGCTGGCTAACGATAATGAAAATTATAACCATTAACTATAGAAAGTAGGCGCCTCAACCATTCAGTTGAAGGACCCCAAAAAATGCGCATGTCTATGGTCATGGAGGGAATCGATGTCGTGCCTGACTAGAAAATAATACGAGTAACAAACCAAAGCACAAGAAGGAAGAAGTACAATAATGAATTAAAATCTACTCTCAAGGTTGCAAAACAAAGAACAAAAATTGCTTGCCTAATGGTAGTTGATTAGAAATGGTTAGAGGTCAACTGGTTGAATTTTTTTTTTTTTAGCATAAACAAGTTATTTTAAAAACAACCATGGTCCTATATTTTCTTTCAATTCATACTTCAGTGGAGGGGCGATGCCACGGTGAAATATCCTCTCATAAGAAGCTATGACACTGCCTATGCTATAACACATGCAATAATGGCATGCTGGTAAGGTCTGTTTTAGTTATGCGTTGTCCAAAACCAATAAAAAATATTCGCTCGTTATTTCAAAAGGAATTTTTATCAGTACCGACTTTATATAGTTTCCGGAATACTAATGTCATGAATATATGTTGTAAGAGGTTGTGGACTCTTTCACACAAGTATGTTGGTAAATAAAGTCCGAGAAATTTCGCATCGATATTACTCTGTTAAATGTTTTCTGGTAAAGTTTAAAAATGATATTGACACTATGTGTACTTTCTGTGATCTCCAAAACGAATCTGTATCTCATTTGTTTTGGCACTGCATTTACTCCAGGAAACTGTGGAAAGATGTCAGTAGATTTGTATGTTTATTCTGATTTTTGAATTACTGTATATGAATGTCATTTTTGGATTTACTAATGTTGAACGTGATGTTGAAGAGAAATATATCTTGATTAATCTTATGGTAATTTTTGCAAAGTTTTATATCAAATGTAAATTCACTAATGCCAAACCAAATTTCATTGGTCTTAAAAGAGAAATTGAGTCGTATATTAAGTTGAAATCATTGTCCCAAAACAAAATAGCTCTTTAAACTGTGAAATTGGGCACCTTGTACAAAATATTTCTGGAAATATAAGCCCCCTTGCTTTCTTTTGTCTTTTTCTGTACTTATTTACTGTGTCTCTATCTTGCACCCCTGGCAAATTTATTTACTTTTTTTATTTCTTTGTTTTATGTTATTATTGTTATATTACTAGTATGTTTGTGTTTGTATACTAGTATGTTTTGTGTTTGCGTTATGGCAATAATAATAATAATCATAGAAGATAATGGCATGCATACTGTATATTTTATCCTATATATGGGTGTAGATATGAGAATATATTTGTTCAAGTAGTAAAAGTGCAGCATTATTTCAATGTATTTATTTGCCATAATGTGCATATTATCCAATTAATAAAAATGCAATATTATTTAAACAGCTATTTTTACACTATTGTATAGATTTGGCAAATAATGAAAGCAACTATTGTGTAATGCAGTTTTCCATTCATTGTTTTTGTGGTTTACTTATTTTTCCAATGGCAAATATGGGATTTTTACAGTAATGCCCAATTCTGGACTTTATCAACATCTATCCACTTCTGTATGGGCATTTTTATTTGCTTGCTGTGTCATCTTTGTGATGTTTCAAAAACTGTACATAGTTTTGCTCATCTACACATTCCACTGGTAATATACATATACCTAATACTTGTAAATTTTGTTGTACTGTGCTTCACTTCGTTGTACTGTACTTGTACTGTTCAATGACAATAATGTTGAATCTAACCTAATCTAATCCAAGATATTGGAAAACATTGCAGTACAACTGTACATACTTTGTAGGCAGAATGTTATGCTTCATGAAAACAAGATGGCCACTTAGGATGAGTGCTGTTTTCCATGACAGAATAAAAACAGAATACCCAAGCATTCAGCTTAGTACACCTTCCTAAATTAAATAAATATTATTCTGCAAATGTACAGCAATGGCACAGTTAAAATAAAAGCACTACGTTTTAAGTTCTTATTTTTATGAAACAAAACAAAATGGAACGTGTTATAAATGCGCGTGCACGAGTCACAGAAACGCGCATTTAGACGCTCCCGCCCTCTGGCAGTGCTTGACATGTTCCCTTGTGACCAACCTCTGCCAATGAATGGGAAGTACAGTGCACGAGCATGTATTCGTGCTTGCGCACGCAAGGCTGGTATTTTAATCGGGCGCGAGTACGTGCGCGTACACGTCTATTCTTTGTGTGGCAGAGTAGAGAGGCCAAATAGAGTAACCATGGCTGACGAGAAACCCAAGGTAAGTTGCTTGAAAATATGCTTACATCTTATTACATTCATTTACATAAATAATTGAAGGAGAGCTAAGAAAAACATTTACATCCAATATTTCCTTACTTGAGATCTTACTTGACTCAAGTTGTGTATGCGCAACTACTCCATTTGAGACACCGGAAGACTTGTGCACGCGCCTGCATGGGCACGTAGCTTGCTGCTTGTTAGATTCCCGGCCAGTTAGCGTTTCTAGATGAATATGTAAGACATGCAGGCATCTTCTCGTCACTCAATCTTTTGTATTTGCAATGTAATCTGACGAAATAGGTTACATCCAAACAGATGTCTGAGTCACAGTGTATGTATCGCTTTGTAAAAACCTGCTGTTCGAACACTTCTTTTGCATTCATTCATTGCTAGCTAGGTAGGCTATTAGGTAGCTAGCTAGCTAGCTTGCTAGAACGCTGCAGTAACAGCAATCTGTTTGGCAGAGTGGTATACAGCTGACAAAATTTAACTTTTATTTCTGTGATTCAGAGTTTCAGAGATTAGAGTAACAGTCCAATATGTTATTATTATTACTGTGCTATCTATTGCAACAAGGATCCTTCTGCCTGCTTAGGAACCAACTTGGGTGATGAATTCCAGTTTTCAAGGTTTATTTGTCAAATGCACCGAACAACACAGCGTCATCCTGCACAATGAAATTCTTAAGACATGGCAGCAGACAACTACGTAGTGAGAGTTAAGGAGAAGAATATATATGTATATATATAACATTTCATTGATTAAAACCCCATATTGTCTCATTACATCGCCACAAAACCATGGCTTTAGAAAAGTCAATTCTAAATAATAGTCAAGAACGTTATTATTTAGTATTTTTATGTCACTGCTGAACTATGAGGGTTTTAAGGAAGGGGAGACCAAGGGTTTTTTTTTGTTTTGAAATATAAAACAAATCTGTTAATACAATATAACATCTCTATGAATGAGCATCTTGTGACACATTTCAATAATAACTAGTAAAATACATTATTTGCCTTTAAGTTAATATATGGAGTGATTTGTTACAAAAATAAAAAATAAATATTAACATTTTTGAGGCTTTTAGCTGACACTTATGACCCCTGCCATACTTTTTTTTAAATGCGTCGTCAATAATGGTGATATTAGATTAGATTGGGACCAAGCTTATAATTTTCTCTTTTATCAAAGAGAGCAGCATTTAAGTCTGATAGGCAAGGTTGTATTGTTTATGAAAAATCTAATTTCTGTTCAACCTTTTTATTTTTTTTTTACCAAAATGTATTGTGTAGAACAAACATTGTAATTGTAAGAATGATGTAAAATCTGTATTTCATTTAACTGAATACAATGTTTGTTGTGTCCACCAGGAGGGAGTAAAAACAGAAAACAATGACCACATAAATTTGAAGGTTGCTGGGCAAGACGGCTCTGTAGTGCAGTTCAAGATCAAGAGGCACACGCCGCTCAGCAAACTCATGAAGGCGTACTGTGAGAGACAGGTGGGTCTCATATGGCAGCCAAGATGATGCCACTGACAGGCCAACATCACGAGGGCTATCAGAGGCCATGGTCAAAGTAAGACCAGCCAGCAGCGCCTATAGGTAGGGCTAGGGCTTTTATTCATGTGTCAGAGTACGCTTGCATTTCTAGGATCAGGTCTACACACACTTTATGAATAAGGTCCCAGAACCTTCCCCTGATTACAGTCCTACCTATGGGAATAAGGGATTGATGGCAAAATGTGTAAGTATATGTAAGTGTCAGAAGGACAAGGAAAGTGACTGAAATCTGGATGCACACATTTTTTGTTCAATTTAAACTCTCAACAATGTCGGACATAGCCTTGATAATCTGTGGCAGGACACAACAGGCATTTTTGGCTTTGTTATCTTAACCAAACTAGCATCTTCGTATTCCTCATTATTCCTCTGTCCTAGCTAACCCTGTGAGGAAAAACAGTCCCCATACTGGAAACCAACCATCTAATATAATTCCAATTCATCCCAGAGGGTATTCACTGCGACTGTTTCCCCATTCACATCAATACAACAATTGAATAGAGATACTAACGTTTTACTGTTCGGTAACTTTCAAATGCTTCAAGTTATTACTAAATGTATATTGAAATATTGTGAAAAATATTGAATACACAAAATACTTGATTGATAAATATTTGTTCAACCATCATATTAAAAACGGAGACATTAACAGTTTTGGTGAGAGGAATTAAATTAATTTCATTCATGGTGAGTCATGAGTTAACCTGTCCCTGTGTCAGGTTTGTTCTAGAGCAGGGCTGCTCAGTCCTACCGTATGGTAGATCTACAGGACCAGGTTTTCTCTCCAACACCAGTTGTGACTGACCTGACTTAGCTTTTCATCCATCTCATTATTAGAATCAGGGGTGCAAAATTAGAGTTGGAAAGAAAACCTACAGGGTGGTAGCTCTCCAGGAACAGGATTGTGCAGCCTTGTTCTAGAGGATACATTGCTGTAGAAATTAACAGTACCTGGCTATTAGATGAGCCAAATAAGGTTATCACAATGTTGAACTTAGGTTGAAGCTTCTGAAGTTAAGATTTTACAATACGTTATTATCCATCTCACATATCCACAACTGTTATAGATATTACAGATATCATACCACTAGTTTTCAAGGTTTATTTGTCAAATGCACCGAACAACACAGCGTCATCCTGTACAATGAAATTCTTATGACACTAAAAGAGGATACTGACAACGGAGACAAAAAAAATATTTGTGTGTGTGTGTGTTGAGAGTGAGTGAGTGAGTGAGTGAGTGAGTGGATCTTGTCTCTTTAGCCAACTGCATCCATGTAAGTAGGCCAGGCTCTACTTATTTTATTGAGTAGAAGCTACTTCCATCCCTATTAATTTTTATCTGATAAAGACTGTTTTGTGAACATGGACAGAGTGGCAATATAGTAATGGCCTTCTCTATTTCGACATTACTTTCTAACCGCAGTGTTTTCATTCACATAGTACAGAAAAGATAGTGACTTCTAAATGATTGCCGAACATTGCTTAATGTATTGCTTGGGAGGGGATGATGCAGAATTTATTTGGAGAGATTCAGACAGTTTAATAGAATTTAGTATCCATCTCTGTCCAGGGGTTGACGATGAGGCAAATCCGGTTCCGGTTTGATGGACAGCCAATAAACGAGACTGACACACCAGCACAGGTAAGCCAGGAATATCATGGGAGAACCTGATTTTTTTTATGACAAATCACTCATTCCAAAAGGTTACATTCATCCCTGATTTGTTATAATTAACATGTGTGGAGTGAAAAAACTATTATTGCAAAATGTGTTCTAAAGAAGCATTCCCATTCATAGCTAATTGATGTAAAGATGTTTAATGAAAATATTTTCAGTGTTCAGTAGAAGCACATTTTGAATCAAATTGATTAAATACTACCTTTTTCCTGACAGTTGGAAATGGAGGATGAGGATACAATCGATGTTTTCCAGCAACAGACAGGGGGTCTATACTAATGTGTGAATGACCCCCCACATCATCTTCCCCTTTCCCCAACCCCAAGACTCCTTTGCATTTTGTTCCATTTTCCCCCACAAAAATCAATACCATGCGCAAGATTTCCTGCTCACAGTTATACGTAACTGCTGTTGTATAGTGTTTTCATTCTTGCCTTTGTTTCCTTCCTGTTTTGTACATAAACAAGCTAAGAGAACTCTGATGTTAGTTCCATTCATACGAGGGTGCTGTGACAGTATACGGCAAGATCCAACTCATAAAAAGTCCAATGTTTGGGGGACTGGTTGGTTTTCACTTAGATATCTATTTTCCGCCTCGTTTACTCTGAGAATGAGACTGGATTTTTATTCAACTTAATTTTCTGTTATCCGCTCCAGAAAATTGGTTTTATATCATTTATATATATATATATATATATATATATATATATATATATATATATATATATATATATATATATATATAAAATAGTGATTGTGTAGAATTAAACAGTTTGACTAGTCCATGCTTCAAATAAGGAAACCCTGAAGAGATGTATCAGTCCAGGTAAACATCTGTATTGTCTCAAATGTATTGTTAAAATAAAGTTATTCTCTCTTTTTAACCACGCTCAATTTATTTGCTATGGGGTTCACGTTATTGCAAATATGTTAAAATATTATGTAAAAAATATTTACACATAACTGGAGTACTTAAGGGTAATGTATGCTCAACAAACTTTATTCATCTGAATGAAAACATGTACCTTTTTAATTGACAGCATTCGTGTTCTTTCTCGAAATTGAAAAGTGGATAAAGAATGGGATCGAAACTGTAAATAACTATCTTTTTCTAGAACATTTTTAATATGCTGCAAAAGGTTAAAGGTTTTAACTGCTATGAGGCTTCGCACAGGGGTGGAGAATATTGCATGTTAAAGAAAAAAAATTGACTTAGAATGGCGGTATGAGCCACCAACCAGAAAAAGGATCTCCGAGGTTCCGTCCAACCATAGCGGATGGAACTCTAGTGGGCTGTGACTTTTCACTGCCTTCTCGTCTGGTGCATTCTTCAATTCAGTCGGGTGGAGTCAGCATCTCAGCTTTTTGTTGGCAAAATCGTATTTTCTGGCCAGTTTTTTAAGTTAAAAATAAATAAATACAAAGTTACTGGATTAATCGTTAGAAATGACGACGACAACAACCTTTCAAGGGATGGACCCCGGTGCGAAAAGCAGTTCCAGGTAAAATTTAAATCCGATAAAACATAATGGACAAACAAAAGAAAATGGGATCCACTTAGCTGCTGTACACTACTTTGCTCTGCTTTACAAACAGTTAAGAAGCCTAATATTCCAAACTAACTGGTCAGTTCGCTGGTGGCAGAGACGTTTTTATGTATATTTTCTTTATGAAACCCATTCTTGCTTATTAGCTAGCAGATAGGGTGGTGCGAAAAGCATTTTGGCTGTAATAGTGCCTCATTCATCAGCGAACGTGCTAGTGCGTTAGCCAGCGGCGCGTAGTTAACTACCTTGTCACAGGCCCTTTAGTTAAAAAACAAAAAAAAATAGATTTGCATATAGTTGACTATCTGGTAAGCAACCTTTTCTTTTCTAGCAACCATAGTGGTCTAATTAACTAGTTTGTGGCACGGGCTAGAAGGCTCAGCTGTCGCGTGAAACTTATTTAAGGGAACGCTCGCCCTGAACGTCATCTGGAAACTAACAACCTTTTCTTCCTAGTATGGCTAACATATGTTGTATAAGCTGACATACCGGTATTCCGAATTCGGTTGCCAAATGGTATACAGTAATATTCTAATAAACCACGTTGTGCTGATTTTTCCTTTTATGGATGTCCCAAGAATACGGCTGACTCAATCGTTCTATTAGGATTTGATCCAATAATTTAATAACCCTACTGCTTGGCTACGATTTAGAACTTGTACGAGGCCGAGGGTCTACTCGCTATCACTGCCAGAAAAAAGCGAGGCATCGCATGCATCCCATTGCCTGGACGCTCCTACGATTAAGGCGACTGGCAGGGACCTGGAAGAAAATACCGTTTATCAACCTTTCAGACATTCCATTTGGTTGGTAACCCGAGTCGGCTATGCGACAATTTTCAGCCATTCTTTCAGCCGTTCTTATGGAAGCTAGTTCTATGCTGTCGACTAATTGGTGGCTAATGCGGTTTTTACTGGTGTGGGGGCTTAGCTAAGCCTGCAAATCTTTGCTCATTTCGCCTTGGCTTTAGCCATCTTGGTCGGCTCTGCTGCTGACCATTCGAGAAATTCTTTCCGACAGCAGCAATCTAACTTTGGCACCCTTCAAGAATTGTACATAAGGCCATCAAGGCTTTCAATGGCTGACAGTATCAGACTTGCTCTTGCCATCTCTTCAATCAATCGTTGATATCTGTTGAACAACTGTCGAGTTGTCCCACTTTTCTAACCGCAATGCCTCCTTTAACGGGAAATATTTGCCGTTTCATTGTTGGGTGGGGTCTCAAAAACAGCCCATTCTTTTTGCTGCCGGGTGGAAAGCATGAGCTCATCTTAACTATCACACAAGGGTTAACAAGCCTGCTTTAGGCATTATGATTAATCAAGCGTTGCAGACAGGGTTAACAGCACCAGCAATACGCCAATACACACTCCATCTTGTCATACTTTGTTTGTTATTAGTTTTTTATTCCTACTATTGATGAAAAGTAGATTTCTGTATCCTGTCTGTTTGTACAGCTGCTCGATGTATGCTGATGAATTCAGCATTCTGTGTAGAGCAGAATAGAGGGGAGGAGATTGGGATTGGTTCTGCAAACACATCAATTTTTCTTCTCCGCCCGACTGGGGGAAAAAGGCATTCCTTCTCATTTTCATGTCCCTTCTGTTTGTTTGGAGGGAAGAATGTCTGTTTGGAAGTGGGCTTACATTGTTTCTCCCGTCTGCTTTTTGGTACTCTATGTCCTTGCCTATTGATATTTAGATCAACGACCATTATTTTATTTTATTTTTTTAACCTTGACATTGTACCCTATGCCTAAGTGCATGCCATGTCCAGCTATGATGCAGCCTGCATTTGTCCAATCAAATATTGGAATGGTGTTGCTGTCTGGCATGAAAGCCATCCCCTGTGTAACTGCAGTGGAATTCCTGCAGGGCTCAAATCTGCAGCTGGCTAAGCTGGCACATTGCAAGCCCTCGGAGTCAGCTGTAGCCACGGGAGGGGAGAAATTGGGAGTATCCAACTGCCTGACAGCCGGGGCATAGGCAGCGGGGAGACCGTGGGTGGACAGTGAGAAGGACGTCTGGGTTCTCGAGCAGCAAGGTGGCTGTGCACTTCTGTATTTGTCATGTACTAAAGCGGTACTGCTGCAGTTTACTAGTGATATGGCGTCTGTGTGCTAAGCATGACCTGATTGTGTGTGTGTGTGTGTGTGTGTGTGTGTGTGTGTGTGTGTGTGTGTGTGTGTGGGTGGGTGTGTGGGTGTGTGGGTGGGTGGTGGTTTGTGATTAATTATTCTCCCAACCTTCCTTTTGTCGTTGTGCAGGGTGCTGCGGCCGCCGGGCGGTGCCTCGAACATATCATTTGGCACAGATGAAACCCCCCCTGTACGCAAGAATAAAATGGCCTCCAACATTTTTGCTGAGCCTGACGATCCTCACGCCCATCGGAGGAGCAACCCACCAGGTATTTAGTAGCAACTAGACTACACATTCAACAGTCATCAAGTGGGTCAGGTATGGGGAAAGGGAAACCTTCATTCATTGTCAATACATGATTAATGAGGCCCAACTGGGTATGATGCTGGCCAAACCCTTTGCCTTTGTGTTAAAACTATGGGGGCATTCTGTCACTCTGATAGTGTCCGGGCCGGGCTTTCCGTTTGGCATCCGTCACTGTTACCTGTCCTATTTGTTTACAGAACATTTGAGAACCCATTAGGATAGGGCATAGATACTCAGTGACAGAAATCAAGTTTAGATTGTGCTAACAAATCTTAACAGTGGGAATTTAAAGACGCAACTAGTAGTTCTTTTTGTGATTATTGGTCCCTTCCCCCCCAGCAACATGCTAGTCATTGTACTTCCAAATGTTGAATTAGGCACACATCTATTTGGTGACCCCCTTCATTTCAAAGATTAGAAATAGCTTAAAAAATACATATGGGGTCAAAATAAAGTGTAACTGAGTGTGTACTTATCATAGTAAGTTGGCATCCAAACTACTCAATCATCCAATTTCAGATCATATACAAGCCAGGTGTATATGATTTAAATTATTTAGGGAACAGATGTTTTTTTCCATGACTTGCACATCAATCAATCAGATTTATTTCATAAAGGCCTTTTTGCTTCAGCAGTTGTCACAAAATACTTATACAGATACCCAGCCTGAAACCCCAAATAGCACGCAACAACAGAGTTTATGCACTTACTTGTAAATGCTCTTATATATTTACGCTGTGTTTGGACAGTACATAGCAAGCCACATGGTTACCATTGTTAATGTGAACAATTCAGTTGAAAAACAAACTGAAATCTTCGAGGGGGAAAAATGAAAAATAAAAACCTTACAATAACCTGGTTGCATAAGTGTGCACACCCTATTATAACTGGGGATGTGGCTGTGTTCAAAATTAACCAATCACATTCAAACTCATGTTAAATAGAAGTCATGACACACCTGCCATAATTTAAAGTGACTATGATTAATCAGAAATAAAGTTCAGCTGTTCTAGTAGGATTTTCCTGACATTTTCTTAGTTGCATCTCAGAGCAAAAGCCATGGTCCGCAGAGCGCTTCCAAAGCATCAGAGGGATCTCATTGTTGAAAGATATCAGTCAGGAGAAGGGTACAAAAGAACTTCCAAAGCATTAGATATACCATGGAACACAGTGAAGACAGTCATCATCAAGTGGAGAAAATATGGCACAACAGAGACATTACCAAGAACTGGACGTCCTTCCAAAATTGATGAAAAGACAAGAAAACGGGTCAGGGAGGCTTCCAAGAGGCCTACAGCAACATTAAAGGAACTGCAGGAATTTATGGCAAGTACTGGCTGTGTGCTACATGTGACAACAATCTCCCGTATTCTTCATATGAATGGGCTATGGGGAGGGTGGCAAGACGGAAGCCTTTTCTTACAAAGAAAAACATCCAAGCCTGGCTGAAGTTTGCAAAAACAAACATCAAGTCCCCCAAAAGCATGTGGGAAAATGTGTTATGGTCTGATGAAACCAAGGTTGAACTTTTTGGCCATAATTCCAAAAGGTATGTTTGGCGCAGAAACAACACTGCACATCACCCAAAGAACACCATACCCACAGTGAAGCATGGTGGTGGCAGCATCATGCTTTGGGGCTGTTTTTCTTCAGCTGGAACCGGGGCCTTAGTCAGGGCGGAGGGAATTATGAACAGTTCCAAATACCAGGCAATTTTGGCACAAAACCTTCAGACGTCCGTTAGAAGGCTGAAGATGAAGAGGAAGTTCACCTTTCAGCATGAGAACGACCCAAAGCACACATCCAAATCCACAAAAGCATGGCTTCACCAGAAGAAGATTAACATTTTGGAATGGCCCAGCCAGAGCCCAGACCTGAATCCAATTGAACATCTGTGGGGTGATCTGAAGAGGGCTGTGCACAGGAGATGTCCTCGCAATCTGACAGATTTGGAGCGCTTTTGCAAAGAGTGGGCAAATATTGTCACGTCAAGATGTGCCATGCTAATAGACTCCTACCCAAAAAGACTGAGTGCTGTAATAAAATGAAAAGGTGCTTCAACAAAGTATTAGTTTAAGGGTGTGCACTTATGCAACCAGGTTATTGTGAGTTTTTTTTATTTTTCCCCCCTCAAAGATTTTTGTTTTTCAATTGAATTGTTCACGTTATAGGTCACATTAATTGTGGAAAAAGGTCAATCTTTTACATCACAAGAACCTGGAATTTTAACAGGGGTGTGTAGACTTTTTATATCCACTGTAAATAACGAATGGGCATTATATCTGATGGGCTTTACTTCAACTTATCTGTTGATCTTGACAGAAAATAGAACGTCTAAATTACACAACTTATGTGCAGGGATTTTTCTGCTAAAGAAATCCCTGGGTGACATTTTTTCGGCCCGTCCAAGAAGAAAATGCAGAGAATACATGGAAATCCATCCATTACTTAAGAAAATATTCGTGCATTTTTTTATGGAATTCTAAGGTACTAAGGAGCGAAGTTGGATAGCCAGTCCACTATTAACAAACTCGCTCTTCGGATCTTGTACAGAAGGGTCTCTGCTAGTGCCTTAATAAAACAAGATAACAGTTTCTGTACTGACAGTGAAATGCTAAAGATATTTAAAGTGAGAGAAATCGCCCAGAATGAAGCTACATTGTCTATATGTTTAAATGGTAATGCTGCCGCCTGCATTTTAATTTGGTAAGGAATTGAACATGTAGCTAGATAATGGGTTCATATTTTGCCTGTGTTTGTAAAACCATGAAAAAAGGCAAAAGAAGGTCATTCTTTACTTCTTACAGTAAGAGGCCACAAATGGAAGCTACATTAGCAAGGTGACCACAAAGCCTAAACATTTCACTGACAAAAACATTTAATAAAATGTTAAATATAAAGTAATAATATTGCATTAATTTCAATAGCCCTCTGTAACTGCTTTATAGAATTCAAGTATGTTTTTAGTTTTGGAAAATTACTTGTGAACTAGTGAGCTGGTGACTGAAGTTAGGGTAGATGTGCTGGAGGAGGAGCAGGCTGGGGGACACAGCCGGCAGGAGTTAGAAGACAGAGTGGCCCCGAGAGTAGTGAGACAGTGACTGAACCAACAGACAGCGGTGAGCAAGGTTTTGATTTAGGGATTATATGAATAAAATCCTGACCAATGAGCATATCAAATAGCATATATCATAATGATCACACACTAACATTCAAGATGCTCTGATGCCCTTTCATGTACTTTAATGGTCATTATAATCTTTAAAATTGATGCGAGTTTACATTTTCAATGTATATTACTGCCATACTTGCCATTTTTACAATATTCAATACTACTACCAATATTGCTGCTAATCTACAGTACTCTTTTTAAACTGCTGCTATGTACAGTGTTATGTATATGATCGCATTATCCTCTTGATTTATTTAAAGCTGTGTACATTTTCTTAGTATGCTATGCCACCATTCATAAGCTTATTGCATTCATGTATTTATTTTTCATTTTTCCCCCTCGAAGATTTCAGTTTATTTTTCATGTATAATATTTCAATAACTCTATCAATTGCTGCTAGGTCACACTTATGTATATTACTGCCATACTTGCCATATCTAATGTTAAATAATACTACCCAGATTGCTGCTCTATCAAAATACTACAAAATACTACCCAGATTGCTGCTAGTTTACAGTACTTTTTTAAACTGCTGCTAGTGTACAGTGTTATGTATATTGTTGCTTTATTTTATTTTCTGTCTAGATATTTTTGCTTATATACTGTTCTTCACTCAAACTATGTTGTTTTTTTGGGTGCCATATCATAAGAATTTCATTGTACAGGATGATGCTGTGTTGTTCTGTGCATTTGACAAATAAACCTTGAAACTGAATATAGAGTATACATTATTATTATGAATGTAGGTAGTTATAAAGCCTTTAATAGATGGGGGTTTTACAAGGTATTTATTAAATATTTTCACATTACATAACATTTATTAGTTATTTACCTATTAGTAACCCTGTCAGCTTCATGGGCCATTATATTGAATTTCAGGAAATTAGCTTTAAATTAACAAACATATATCCTTGGAGATTTTGTAGAATTAAGAAATTATTTTAAAATATTGTTAGGGAAGGGCCTCTACAATTAATTAAAAAAATTGTGGTTGGGGGGCCAACGTCGCCTATCGTTGTGCGCCTAGCTATGCCTTAGAGCATGAACGTACATGAGTCTCCACCTTGATGTTTGCAAAGTCCAACATTGTTCTCTGTAAGGGGGAAACTGAAGTTGTCAACTATGATGTCTGGGTGGAGGGAAAGAGAGAGTGTCATCCCCATGGCAGTGATAGAAGGGACATTATAAGGATATGACAGAAGAAATTAACTTGGTTTATTTATGGTAGGTCTTCAGATTTGTGTGGAAAAGGGGATGGGCGCGCTGTTTGGCAATGGAACACCTCTTAGATCATGAGGGAAATGGTTCTCTGGTCCAATGAGACCAAAGAAAAAATATGCTACTATTATTGCTAAGAACTATGTTCAGCAAAACCCCCCCCCACGGTGAAGCATGGGTGGTGGGAGCATCATGCTATGGGGCGAATTATGCTGTGGGGATTCTTCTCAGTGGCAGGGACTGGGAGACTGGTCATGACTTATGGAAAGGTAAACTGAGAGAAGTTCTAGTGGTCAGTGAAGAACACCTGATCCAGAGCAAATGGGTCCTCTGTCTGGTGCAAAGATTGATCTTTTAGCACTGCAATGACCCGAAGCACACAGCAAAGACAATGCTTGAGTGGATACAGGACAAGTCTGAACGTCTGTGAGTGGCCAAGGCAAAAGCTGGACTAAAGTGGCATTGAGAGGAACCTGAAGGTCGCAATTCACCAACATTTCCCATCCAATCTGACTGAACTTCAGAGGATCTGCAAGGAAGAATGGGGAATACTGCCCAAATTCAGGTGTCCAAACCTGGTACAGTTTTTCTTTTCAATTAATTGACACACATTTCTGAACTTGTTTTTGCTTTGTCATTATGGGTTATTGTGTGTAAATACAAAAAAGTTTGACGCAGTGACACATTTTGTAGGATTTTTATGGAGACCTTTGCCTGTTGCCTTTTTAGGGCATAGGCAAGAGTACACTGTGCCCTTCCTGCTTAAGTTATTAGCTAAACACCTTCCCACATAGTATCTGTTGAAGCAACATTCATTGCTTTTCCTTTAAGTAGGCCTCCAACTGGAGCAGAGGAAGTTACAGGAACAGTATTCACTACAGTGCTGGGAATTCATCTCACATGACACAGGATCACGTTTTCCTTTCTCCCTACTTACCCGTTTAGCGGTGTGTCCGGGCCCGTTCGTGAGCCAGGAAAGTGTTCATTCACTCTGACAATTGTAGCAGGCAGCTGCTTGAACTCTTCACTGTCTTTCTGCCTTTCTGCATTGTCTCCAGCTTCACGATGAGTTCATGTTAAGTTCAGACAAACGAATGATGTCATTTATGCACATTTCTACGGACACCTGGATTACTTGGTTATTTTGGCTTCTGTAATGTCTAGTATGGAAGTTGAGTACAGGCTTGGCTTATAACTAATTAAAATGGCTTTGTCTCTACATTTTGATTTCGATAATAGAGCTGCAGTGGTAATATAACATATATAATATATAAAAAAACATTGTGGAAAGTGAGGAAGGAATCGAGATTGAAACATTCCACGATATTCAAACATGAATCACTGTTTAGGGAATAACTAAATTGAACATTTTATTTTGCCCACATTTATTCTAAAGCATTAATATTATATGGAACTTTCTGAAGAGGCAACGATAATGCCTCCAAATATGTGATTCATGAGTCTACCACTTTGTTTATAGCCATTATTTAATTATGCTAATGAACATCATTCTTGTAGACTGTCTTTCCCTATAAAAACAAATCTTCCAGACCTCAAAAGTGGTTGCCTCATGCGGTTTAGACGTTGTGTAATTGGAACACTTTTTCTCGTTTTCTTGTAAAATGGTGGGCTTTTGAAAAGTAATGGGGAAAATATGAAGTTATATATTGTGACATTGTGTTTGTTTTGTTTTTTTGATAATTTTGTGCATTAGGCTTACAACCCCATTTCAAACAGAATGCAATGATGTGCAAATCATTAAACCCTATGTTCAATAGAAAATAGACAACATATCAAATGTTGAAATTGAGACATTTTATTGTTCCTTGAAAAATATGCCCACTTCAAATTTGATGCCAGCAACACATTTAAAAAAAAGTTGGGACAGAGGCAACAAAAGACTGGAGAAGTTGTGTAATGCTAAAAAAAACTAAACCTGGTGGAATATCACAACTAATTCGGTCAATTGGCAACAGGTCAGTAACATGATTGGGTATTAAAAGATCATTCCAGAGAGGATGGGTCTGTCAGAAGTGAGAATGGGGAGGGGTTCACCACTCTGTGAAAGACTGCGTGGGCAAAACGTTCCACCATGTAAGAACAATGTTTCGTAATGTAAAATTGCAATGAGTTTGGGGATCTCATCTACGGTACATAATCCAGAGAATCCGGAGAAATCTCTGTATACAAGGGTCAAGGCCAAAAACCAATATTGAATGGCCGTGAACTTCGTGAACACAGCGTTAAAAACGGAAACGCTTCTGTAGTGGAAATCACTGCATGGGCTCAGGAACACTTCAGTAAACCATTGTCTGTAAACACAGTACATTGCTGCATCCACAAATGCAAGTTAAAACTCTACCATACAAAGAAGAAACTGTATGTAAACAAGATCCAGAACCACCGCCGCCTTCAGGGTCTGAGCTCATTTAAGATGGTCTGAGAAGTGGAAAACTGTTCTGTGGTCTGACAAATCAAAATTTGAAATTCTTTATTGGAATCATGGATGCCGCATCCTGCGGACTAAAGAGGGACCATCCGTCTTATCAGCGCACAGTTCAACAGCCAGCATCCGTGATGGTATGGTGGTGCATTAGTGTACATGGCATGGGTGACTTGCACATCTGTGAAGGCACCATTAATGCTGAACAATATATACAGGTTTTGGAGCAACACGTGCTGCTGTCCAGGTAACGTCTTTTTCAGGGAAGGCCTTGCTTATTTCAACAAGACAATGCCAAACCACATTCTGCACGTTACAACAGCATGGCTCTGTAATATGAGTCCGGGTGCTAAACTGGCCTGCCTGCAGTCCAGACCTGTCACCCGTTCGAAACATTTGGTGCATTATGAAATGAAAAATATGACAAAGCTGACCCGAACTATTGAGCCGCTAAAATCCTATACCAAGCAAGAATGGGAAAACATTTCACTTTTAAAACTACAGTAATTATTCTTCTTAGTTCCCAAACGCTTACACAGTATTGTTAAGAGGTGATGCAACACAGTGGTAAACATTAGGAATGCAACAGTACACGGTATGTTATCGAACCGTTAGGTACGCCCCCTACAGTTCAATATGCACACGTGATCCGCGGAGTTACGATATGCTGGTCATTTTCCTATAATTTTCAAAACATGCTTATTGCGCTGCAGACTACACACACGTTGTAGATTCAGATCCACAGAACCAGACGTGTAGCTTGTAAACAGGTAAGGCAGGCAACTGCTGGGGCCCCAAGGCCATTAGGGGGCTCCTGAGGGCTGACAAACTTTACTCCACAGCAATGTCTCAAAATGTGGCAATCATAGAGACCGCAACCCCCTCCCTCTTAAACAACCAGTGGACGATTTGCAATGACATATCAGTAAGAAACCTCCCTAAAGGCACCCCATGAAGAGAGGGGAAACTAAAAACCAATATTCTGTCATCTAGCTTCTGTTGATATAACTAACGACATTGTAGCAAGCATCATCATTAATCTTGTAGTGGGGCTATACATTTAAGTATTGTGTATATACTCCATAATTCCATACTGATACGTGTCAAAATAGTCTGAGAGCTATACACAATATCAATTAAGGCTGATGGAACATTTTAGAATGTTTAGTTTACAATGTCGATATAGCCTGCTATTATTTATTAACATTTTAAGCACAGCGTTGTGCGTAGTATGGATACCCGTGAAATCTTCCGAAATGTAGTCTAATTAGCCAGTACAAAATGCGTTAGAGTAGTTTATTTGACATGGATGGAAATATCAGTTGGAAATGTAAGAACAAGGGGAACAGAACTTCAAAACTGTTTAGATACTGTAGTTGACAAGTTAGGGTATACCCCCTTCTCTAGTCACCACACCACTGATTTTACCTGTGCATATATATTATTTAAAAAAACAACACTGATTCAATATGATGATGAGGGTAAGAAGACCGTAAACAAAGTACAGTCTGCAAGTTTTGCGTTGCAACTCGGATGGATACACTTCTACCATGATGTCATTCATACCGAAACCGTACCGTTTACCGTGACCCACAAACCGCGGTACGAACCGAACTGTGGGCCCACTGTACCGTTGCATCCCTAGTAAACATGCCCCTGTCCCAACTTTTTTGAAACTGGTTTCTGGCATCAAAATCAAAATGGGCATGCTTTTTTCTAAAAACAACGACATTTCTCAGTTTCAACATTTGAAATGTTGTCTTTGTACGATTTACCATTAAATATAGGGATTAAATGATTTGCACATCATTGCATTCTCGTTTTATTAGCATTTTGTGGTGTCCCAACTTGTTTGGAAAGTAGGTTGAATTATTTTTTTATACTGCTTAGCTGTATATACACAAAACCCAAGTATTTTTCCTTCAAAATGTTTCTGTTCTCTTACTTCCATGACTGATCAAAACCATTTTTCAAAGTATACATCCCTCTGCCGGAGACCAATGGTGAACAGCAGTTGAAACATCAGATCACAATATTACTATAATATTGCAAATCATATTCAATACATTGTGTCAGCACCTAATTATAGTGATAACATTATCTTGAGGGTTCTGGAAAATCCCTGCCCTACAAAGTATAAACTGGGAAAAGCCCAAAAAATTAACGATTAAAGCGATAGTTTTGTGTTAAATAAAGATAATATTAGACACATTTATATGCGCACTTACATTTTATAATGCTCAGTCCAGATCCTGTGACATCGGATTTCATTCTGCTTGAATGTACTAAAGTCAATATTATGATTTAAAATGTGAATGTAGGTCTTATTGGATGTTCTGTTTTCCCCATGGTGGTCTATAACATGTAGTGTTTACTCTTGACATCACAATCTGCAATAAGCTGAAAATGAAGCCAAACTGGTTTGTCTCATGTGACTGCTGATGTTAATGGCCAACAATGTAGTGTTTGCTTGTTTGGCCGTTTGACATTGTTCATTGAATAAGGTTGGTCTCGGTTAACATTGAGGTTAAAGACATGACCGTACTTGACTCTGTCTATACTTACCCTAGACTGCTTTAATGACATATTTGGTTGTGAGGTTTCACCCAAATGTAGTAAGAGAATATATGCTGCAGTGTAACAGTATTTCAATTCAGCCGTTGCTCTCTGCTTACATTATTATAGTGCCGAGACATAAGCATAACTTGTGCCGTGGCCTTTTTTGGCAGGTTATGCCTTGAGAAATGCTGAGACTGTTCTTACGGTTCCTAGCTGGTCCATTGAAGAACCTCACTCAGACGCATGGGCCATTTGAACTATAATGCGTGTTTAGGAACAACTTATGTCAATGAAATAGCCTGCACATAAGAAACAAACAAGAAAGAACACCACTTAACATGGTGACATTCGACTATTGGTCAAACATAGCTTAGTTGTTTCTGCGTAGTTAGACACTTAGGTCAAATCTGATGCTTCTTGGTTTTGTGGTACTATCAGAACATTTGGACTGTTTTGGCAGTAGCAGATCAGTCATAACAGCACTTGGTGTCCATTTCCAGTGTTCATCTACCATTACTACAGCTAATTTAAAAGCACTAAAGCAGTCATTCAGCAGCGTGTGTGACTTAAAAGGGCTTGTTTAGTTGCAGTGACTCTTCACAATGCTGACTCTTTCTTTTTGCAAGCCACGAATTGACCTCGAACAAACCCTTTGTCTTTTGTTGCCCCTAGTCATGTAGACGGCAGGCCAATCTGTTGACTTCCCATTGGTTTTGTTGTGCAGCTGTGGCCCACTCGCAGTGCGTTAGCCTATGTGAGTTGGTGCAGCCTTTGTCTGGTGCCCACTGGCAGCCCTGATGTAGAGGATGTGACAGTATCTCAGACTGATTGTATCTCAGCACTGATTTGGTAACTCTGTTAGTCGTGAACATGTATGATGTATCTGGAAATGTAAGCGGGCACAGTTGGATAAAAAGCTTTATTGGCTAACAAGGCCATTTCATATTTCTTATATTGAATGAGTGAATTGTAATGTTGCATTGTTATACATCAAATGGTTAACTGTCCTCCAGGAGGGCTTTTGTGGCAGTCCACGTCTTCCACATCTTTGAAATGAGCTGCTCAATCAGACCTTGATAAAATGATGGCTGGATCAAAGTCCTGCAACCTCAGTAGCTCTTCAGATGGACCACAGTTGGCCATGGAGACGGCGGAGGTGGGCTGCCTGGGATCCGAGCAGCCCTCCCCCGGTCGATAACGCATATCATTACTTTTTAAGTCCAAATTATGAAAATGAGAAAGGAACGCATGCTTACCTGGTGTAAAACGGAAAAATGTACCAAAGGAGTGATCTGCGTCTGAACCTGGTATTTTAGTGAATTAATTCTAATGCACATCAACGGACAACTTTGATTGGCTCATCGTTAGATCATACGGGATGGTAAACTGTGTCTAGGAATAGATCTAATAACTTGCAGGTTCATCAGTATTGTGACTAGAAGCTTCTTGTTCCTCGTTTATATCTTTTGGAGATATTGTGAATGTAATGTGGCCAAAAAGATTTGTCTCAATGAATTGGCAATGGGAGGAGCGCTACAAAGCCCACAGGAAGGTGTCTGTCCAGGCAGAATGTTGTCTTGGTTGTGGCACACCTGTCTTCCCTATAGCACTGTGGATTAATCTCAGCTAACTCCTGTGACGTGCAGAAGTATTCCCTCTAGTGATAAAATAATGTGTGGCTAGGAAGAATCTGTGGAAAAACTGAGGATCTCACTCCTGGTAGCTTTAAAATCCTATTTTACTCCATAATGAAATTAAGCTGACACCCTTCCACCTACACATCAACCCAGTAATGTGTTGATTACATTTTTTTAAAATTTGACATCAGACCATTCATCTGGCCTATAAATGAACCATATAACGGGGTATGCCGGTAGATTTCAGACCATTCATCTGGCCTATAAATGAACCATATAACGGGGTATGCCGGTAGATTTCAGACCATTCATCTGGCCTATAAATAAACTATATAACGGGGTATGCCGGTAGATTTCAGACCATTCATCTGGCCTATAAATGAACCATATAACGGGGTATGCCGGTAGACGTCAGACCATTCATCTAGCCTATAAATGAACTATATAATGGGGTGTGGTGGTAGCAGTTTGCATTATGACATGTAAACCTAGTTGTTGCAACGTAATGTCTAGAAATAGCCAGAAGCCTGGCTTTGCCTCCACTCATCCTACTGGGCTAATCATTCATTACATACTTCATCATCATAACAATAATGTATGCCTGCCTGTCGGAATGCATGCCCCCCCCCCCCCACAGACATTGCTACTTAAATGTGTGTCATGATAGGAGGAGTAGTTGTCATGAAGACTAAGTCAATCGGACTGGGCTGTTATCACTTCCTGGGCTGTTATCACTTCCTGGGGTGTCCAACACAACGTCATAGTTCAGTTAATGCAGTGGTTGGCTAATGTGGACTTCGGGGTCAACACTCATCCACTGGATGTTTTTATTTCTTTCCGCAGGCGGGACGGCCAAAGGGACTTTGTGCGGGGAACCATCTGCCCCTCTAAGACGGTGCCAACAGCCGCTCCTCTTCCCCAAAAACAGTGACACAAACGAGGTCATCACCTCGATCAACATTCCTGCAGGGGTAAGGTGGAGGGGTCACTGACGTGTCAGCCATTGGTTGGATCATAGATAATACGCTTGGGAGACAACGCTTGGTTTCTCCAAGCCTGCTGTCCTGCATTGTTTTCAGTGATTCTATGTCTTGTATTGTTGAACTGACTTCAATTGATGTACTAAAATTACACAGTAGTAGTAAAATGCTAGGATTATCTGTGACTTGACTATGATAATTCTTTCTTTCAGGTTGAGGGGTGTGAACAGGCAAACAATGGTAAGGATTTAGAGTATTTTAATAAATAAAGCAGTGTTTACTCATGAATATAGTTTTAAAAAAGTTTTCCTATGAGAAACCTAATTAGCCTGTTGAAGACATGTCCATAGACATCCTGGGAGAAGACATTCCCGTGTCTCTCAGACCAGTCTGTAAACAGCGGCGCATGACACCCTTTATCCATGAATGGCCTCACAGGCAACGGTAGTAGCTCAGATTATTCCACCCAGCCCACCTTTTTAAACGGACTAATCTGACTAGTTTTTATCTAAATTAAGATGACCTTATGAAGCCATTTTACAGCAACAGTTGTCCCAATGTGCTGGTACAGAAATCCGGCCTAACGCCTTGAGGAGCCGGGATCCAAGGAGTGCCCAGTCCTCCTCTGGCTGTGCTGGGTGAAGTCCATACATGCACAGGATGACTTAAGGCTCCACAAGCTATTCAAACTGAGATGAGCTGTGGCCAGCAACGGTCCGCCATGACATTTGTCGCATCTTGGGTGTTTGTCCTGACCGTGTGTTCTGCCAGGAAAAGCCCATGTCTGTTGTCATAGGCTATATGACGCAGTGCTTTTACTGGCTGTTTTGTCTTGGTCCACACCTTTTAGTCACGACTCACAATCAAATTAACTTTTATTTGAATTTGCCCTTTCATCATTGCTTTGTGGTCTAATGTTTTCCTATGAGGTGTAAGGGTATTTATTAGCTTCCACGTGAACTATCATTTTAGTTGACCTAATGACTGGTTAAAACATTGTTCATTGGTGCTTTTAAGATCAATACTACTCTGCATTCACCATACAGGTGTTGGGGAGACCACAAAGCACTTATGACTGGCTGATTGTCAAAATACTTATTACACAAAGTAGGAATAATGTTTAATCATTTCAATATAGAAATGTGTCCTTTAGGAAAGGGATCCCCATGTGGTAAGTTACTGTCGTAATTATAAACAAGAAAAGGAACCAGGCAAGCCTAGTTCAGCCGGCCCGTGATTAGAAGGGATAAATCTTGTTGCCCTTACTGGATTCGAACCTGGTGTCTCATGCGGGAGGCTGTGTCTTTAACCACTACGCCACGAAGCTAGGCGTATGCCGAGTGTCGGTATAGCGTCTCGACATTAGATCATTTGGTCACGCATTAACATCACGCCAAGTTTGAATATTTCGCTAGACAAAATGAAGCATTGTGTTAAACAGACTAACGTTTCTTATTCTTATTTCTTAAGTTTACTTCCACCACAAATGGCATCTATGAACTGTATGGCTTTTGCCACTGGCCATTTTAACAGCTTATTAGCCAGTTAATTGGCTTACTAATATCAACGAACTTACTACTTGGAATAGTCATAAGAATTGAGCAATTGCTAGCGAGACTGAAGATGAACTTTACACTGCCGAGGCTATTTCTTTTTATGGCACAACAATGCTCGTTTTTCTTTCATTTGTGATTGACATTGAGACAAGAACTATCAATATAGGTGACAATAACTGACTTTTTCATCCTGGAAACCCCTCTTTTACTGCCCAGGGGGTTGTGATCTAGCCTACCCAAAAAGCATGCATGGATGCATACTTCGAAAATCCACCTGAAATAGTTATATAACCATAAACTGTTTTATTTTAGGCTTACTATAATGTAGCTACTGAAGGTAGCCAGCAAATTTTTTGTCTATCCTGAATATATCCTAATGCATAATTTGTTTTGACTGAGACAAGGCTTGAGCATTTTTCATAAGTTGATGTAATAAAGCACATCATAAATGATAAAATTTTTGTTAGCTAGTATTTGAAGTCTGTTTCTGAGATTTTAAGTAAAAACATTGGGGTAACTATCTACTTGCATCGAATGCATATTTATTGACATTGGTGGCCGTTTCAGTGAATCCATTTTAAAGAAACCCCTACATCTAGCAGAGTGCAGAGCAGTGCCTTAGAGTAAATTACAGTTGGTTGAGATTTGGTCTGAACTAGTCCATCAAAACCGTCATGCAACTCCTGAGAGTTTGACGTTAGCGAAACACAAGTCGTGATGGTGTTTTTTAAGAGGGAGTCACTAATATATGGAAAATGTGGACCATGGGATGTGCTTGACAGAACTTAGCAAGGGGTTGGCTGACAGTCACATGTTGAAGTGGAAAATTACCTAAGCAGTGTGCTTAAGATGGAAAAATACTTAAGGTCCTTGAGGCCAAGATGCTTAGAAACACCAGGTTAAAATGTTTATGTAAGTGATGCAATAACCCTAAAACATATTTGAATGGTTCCCATAAAATCTAGATTTCTGATACTGCATCATTAACCGGGAATAAGTGCCTACTCCTTTAGCAGTATATTTTCATTCTGTATGAAATTTGCCTTGGTGGAGGACTGTTCATTTCATCTGGTTTGACTGAATTGTATTTTCTTACCTGAAAAATAAGTGGTTCACGTCTATCTCCTGCTTACTGTAATTTGTTGGCTTGTCCTTTAAAAGGTTGAAAAACCAATCGGGTTAGTAATGCTGGAATGAGATGATGTGTAGTTGGCCAGTCAGAGACCCTGACATTCTCATCCTCTCTGTTAAAGTAGACTGTGCTGAAGAAGCCGAGGAGGAGAAGAAAGAGGATGCACCACAGCCCTCTGCTCCCTCGGGAGAAGCTGCCAACCCCGCTGGCCCCGCTCCCTATGGCCGAAGAAACCCCCCAGGTGGCAAGTCGAGCCTCATCCTGGGTTGAAGTCTACTTTAGTTGGAAGGTTTTTTATTTTTGAATGAATTAACCCCCACTTTCCCTTTTCCCACCTCACAGTTCCACTGTTAATCCTCTTTCTCTGCCCGACTCTCCACCACCCTACCACACCCCCTCTGTGAGCCATGGAATTTGGTCCCCCTGTCTTGTCCTCCCACCTTTTGTTTTGTTCCTTTTTTCTATTAAAAGAAGAAAACCGTTGACAGAAGCACTTTATGTATCTCTTCTTCCCTCCTCCCATTAGCCCAACCTGTAGTGTGCCTACATCGCGCCTGCTGGAAAAGGCATGACGTTTTAGCTTGTCTCATTCTCCCCCTGTTGTAAATGGGTAAAAAAAAAACAGTATAAAAAGATTTGATGCGTGAATTTCTAAATACAATAAAGATTGATATGAATTTCTGTGTTGCTCCTGGTTTTCTTTTTTAGGAAAGATGTTTTATGTGTGGCTCTGTCTTGAATGTTTTGGGTATTCATGGGGTACCACATCGACGACCTAATTGTAACATGGAGAAGGTGACCGTCTGGTTCTGTCACAGTTACCTGGAACTCAGACAAATCCAAAGAGGTGGTAGTTGACTCCGTTTTGAGGACTCTGCTTTTTATTTGGCACTCAAATTCCTAGGTACCATCATGTTCCCAAACCTCTGGTGGAAGGACAGGATTACAAAGATCACTAAGAAGGCACACCAGCGGATGTACTAGTTGCGGCCGCTGAAATCCCAATCTGGCTTTATGCAATCAAGCAGCATCCATGATGGGTTTAGTGAAACACATTGTATAGTCTGCAGAGGGCCATCGGCTGCTATATGCTTTCCACCGAGACCCTGCATGACTATGGTAAGGTGCAGGTAAGCTCATCGACCCCTCCCACCATGGTAAAACCCTCTGTTCCAAAAGTCATCCTTTATGTGAACAGTACATTTCAGTCATCACCATACAATCCTGCCAGTATAGGGAGTTGCGGTGGAATATAATGGTAAGTGTATGATTTGGTTGATTGTGCAGTTGAGACTACTTTTAAAATGACTGATCAACCCATCAAATTTATTTATAAAGCCATTTTTACATCAGCAGTGGTCACAGCGCTTTTACAAAACACCCAGCCTGGAACTCCAAGGAGCAAACATGTTTTGAATTTCAGTGGCTAGGAAAAACTCCTTAAGAAGGCTGAACTTTAGAGAGGAACCAGGCTCAGAGGGGTGACCAGTCCTCTTCTGGCTGGGCCGGGTGAACATTTTAAGAGTACAAGTTGTAATAATGTCTTGGATTGAAAGAAACTAAGGTCATACCTATTCCAGTAGTAGAATTAACCCTGTTCATTGAGATACTGTAGGATTTTGTTCCAGCTAAGCACCACTCTGACCAACTGAGTTGACCGATCAGTTCAGTGATTGCCAAATTCAACCGCCTCGTCTTCCAAGTTAATAAAGCACATGCCTATGACCCTCCAGGACCAAGATTGCCTACACCTGTTGTAGACATTGCATATTTGGTTATCCACTGTCGGCCTGATTCATTTGGCCCCCACACTGATTGTTCCCAGGTGTGAATCCTTGTGGGATGTTTCCTTTTTCCTCAGAAGTCTTTCCTGTTTTTCAAAGACCTTACTATGTCTTTGGTCCTCCGACTGGCCACTTTCATGTATACCTTCTGCCAAATCTCAGGGACTGTAACACCCAAAAGTAAGGTATTCTGTATAGACAATTTTTAATACTTCCGCCAAGGCCACAACTCCCCTATTTTCCCTAGGTAGTCCCACTAAAATTACTCAAAATGATTACATTTCTTTCTTGGCCTTGGTGGCGCCACTGAGCTCATTCTATAAGAAGTTTGAGTTATTTGGGTGACACATGGGGAAAACAGATTTTTAACATGTTTCTAAATATTGCGGGACACACTTAATTCCCTGGATGGTAAGGTAAGTTCAAACAGAATATACCGAGCCCAGATATATTTGAGATGGTTTATGTTGTCTCCACCTATGTAATAATGTGAAACGGAGAGGTGAATTAATGTATCCAGCCCTTGTGTATGTTACTGGGGAAGTGTAGTCTACAATGTATTGCAAGCTAGGGCCTAGGTATCACATTTGACTATTTAATCCTTACTGTTTCTGTACAGTCCTCACTTTCTCTTTATTTTCCTTACACCCCCCCCCCCCCCCCCCCC
>JACXGI010008604.1:23013-33125 GCA_016801175.1 Esox masquinongy | reverse complement strand
TGTGTGTGTGTGTGTGTGTGTGTGTGTGTGTGTGTGTGTGTGTGTGTGTGTGTGTGTGTGTGCTACACCTAATAAAATTTTTATTTAATTCAATTATATTGCCTTATTTCAATTGGAATTGCAATTCAAGAATTGGAGTAAGAGAGAGACACGCGCACACACGCACACACTCTCTCGTAACAAACCTTAGAAGTCTTGGACTGAAGAGTGGGGGATGTTATGGGAGTGTTGGGAATGCTGTGTGTCCAGAATCCAAAATGAGACACGCACCATGCTTGAGAGTAAAGTCATCTACTACTCCTCTAGGGAGTAAAGCCATCTACTACTCCTCTAGGGAGTAAAGCCATCTACTACTCCTCTAGGGAGTAAAGCCATCTATTACTCCTCTAGGGAGTAAAGCCATCTGCTGCTACTCCTCTAGGGAGTAAAGCCATCTGCTGCTACTCCTCTAGGGAGTAAAGCCATCTGCTGCTACTCCTCTAGGGAGTAAAGCCATCTGCTGCTACTCCTCTAGGGAGTAAAGCCATCTGCTGCTACTCCTCTAGGGAGTAAAGCCACCTGCTGCTACTCCTCTAGGGAGTAAAGCCACCTGCTGCCCCTCTAGGGAGTAAAGCCATCTGCTGCTCCTCTAGGGAGTAAAGCCATCTACTACTCACATTCTCCCAAGAGGGGGAGTTTGAGTGCCACAAACTACACACATTAATTGGTTACCAATTTTATTTAAACATTATTTAGGTTGCTCACTTTGTTTGATTTGCCTGCTGGATGGCAAGGAGCCATTGATGACTTTGTGGTGTTTTCAAGAGATGTAATATAAATATTTGGTTGAAATGTCATAAGCACAGCCATAACTTTACCTTTTGAGTATTTTAATGCAAAAATGATTGCGCACATTTAGCTCCATCTTCAGTGTTATACCGCAGTGTCATGCTTTTCATAGTTAGTAAAATATTAATTGATGGAGTTAGCTGGCTTCATCCGAGATTACATTTCTGGAGAACTTGACATCTGTCTGACGGATGGCAGGCGACTAAACTAATATTTTGATGTAGTTCATTCCCTGAAAGTTAGCTTGTGAACTAGTCATATTGATGTGATCTGTCCTTATTAACTAGCTACCAATAGTAGCCATTTTGACATGGTGGTCCGTCAATCAACATAGGTTTTTTCTTTCTGCCGCTGATTTCTGATGTGAAAATCAGGGTGTAGTCATTTCAGATTCACCTATGCAATCCAATAAGGCACATTTCTCTCATTTACTACCTCTAGAGCCTAATAGTGAGTCAGATGTACACACACACACACACACGTGTGGCTTCAATAATACTGTGTAAGCAATAGTGACAGAAAATTGGATTACATAAAATAATAATACGCAGCTCTGTCTGAGGGAGGATAATACGCTTATCCGGTGAATCTGATTCATTGTCTTTATTTTCAGCACCCGAAACACACACTTGCCTGGGTCTTTTTTTAGCTGGTGAGGGCTTGCTGGGGGAGGGAGGGACTGGTCCATGGATCAGGCCAAATACTTTAATTGGTTTCATGCCTCTCTCCTCCCCCCTTCGGGCCCGCGGGTGTTTTACACATGAGCCTATTGTTTTATTGAAGGGGTGTTTCTTTGCATTGTAATTCAGTCTAACAGCCATTTCCACAACAACACACTCGTCTCTCTCATTGTAGCTCTTTCGCACTCGCGTCCCCCCAACCCCTCCCCCTTCACATCTCCACAAGTTGAACTGCCTGTTCTGCCCCTGCTACTGGTTGAGCTAGCTGTATGTACTGCTATTTGTCGCGCTGCACGAATGTTCTGCTACCGTTTGTTAAAGCCACGAGGGTGTCTGTGGGTCTATTAAATCAGTGATTTTATTTATATTAAAAATAACCTTGTGTGTTTTGTCATTTATTTCCCTTAGCCCGCTTTACCCCGATGAACACTTATTGGTCATATTACAGCTCATTGGTCTATTACTGTGCGAGAGAGGAAATTAATCACCCCCTTGTTTTTTTTGTTTTTTTTATTAATTTATTTGTTTTTTTGAAACAACTGGTCAGCGGGCTGGAAACCTAATTCCCATAATTATTAAATTAAAACAAATAATGTATGGTGAAAATTCAGCATAACTGATCACCATCCATGGAATTGTCTCATGTATCTGCAGTTGAACATCCCCCAACCTCCAGGTTTCCGTCTTCACCGTGTATCTAATCAACGCGACGGTCGGACATGGTCCCTAATAAATAGACTTCTTTAAGACTGCTTTTTTGGGTCATACCTACGTTCGCAATGGATTTTGGTCACACATTACAACTCACTGGTTATGTTTAGACCGTCTTAGACTAGACAAAGATGTCTGCTCATCACTGCGGGGTCTGGGTGGGAAGCAGCAGGACAGACAACCATTCTCCGTTACTTCGGGATCTTAGGACGGGCGAGAGAAATATTTGAGGAAAGCCTCACAGTGACTCTGTACAATCTTCAGGGAGTTGTCTGCATCTGTGTATATAACTTTATTTATTATTATTATTATTATTGGTCGTCAAACAATCGGGACAATCGTTTTAACTGTATTGCCCCTAAAAATGCGTAGGAGCGACTCGCCATTGTGTTAAATGTGCCCAGCAGGTTTGTAGTGCACCTATTTGGCCTCCCACAGTGTCTCTGCTGGTGTCACACTGAAATGATTCCCCACAGGAACAATTGGCTTTGGGTTCGTTTTGCCAGAACACAATCATAGAGCCTAATCTGACCATAGTCAGTCAGTCCGTTTGTGAGGCTGTAGAAGGAAACTTGATCCGGGGCCGAGAACGATACCAGAGCAAAGGTATTGCTGTAACTGAATTTGGTCCTCAAGTTTTTTCTCTCCTCCTTTTACAGATACACACATATATACATATATATATGCACACGCACTCACAGACATCTGGAATTTGACTCTGTGTTTCTCATCAGCAGTATGTTGAAGACAATAGCAATTATTCACTCATCTGAAGGTGACGGAGGAGCTGGTGATTCTCAAGACGTCTTCTGGAATATACCATTCTGTCTGACCTGAGTTTGACACGCCCCGGCGCATAGCTGCACTATTTCCTTTTGGTGGTATGCTATGAACATGGTGTGTGTCTGTGTGCGTGTGGGTTTGGAGGGCAGACATTAAAGTTTCAAGAGTTTCTTTTTCTTTGTGCATCTCCCATCTGTGGGCACTTATCCTCTGAAGGTGTGTGTGCGTGTGTGTGTGTGCGTGTGTGTGTGTGTGTGTGTGTGTGTGTGTGCGTGAGCGGCCAGCGCAGTTAGATTATGTTGAAGTCGGACTTCCAGGGTCTTAATTCACAACATGTGCCTCACAATTTGAGAACTGCCTCAATGTTTCCTGTGTGTGCGTGCGTGCGCGTCCCCCCTCCTGGGGCGGCAAGGCTGCTTTGATGTTGATCTATCCTCTGTATTGAGTTAATGGATAGGGAGGAAGACATATCTTATGTTCCCCGCGGCACACGCTGACAACGCAACTTTTTCTGTCTTTTCCGTTAATGTCTCTCTTTCACGCACGTTTTAAACACTTGGTATCCGCAAATCAGAGTGACATTCAGACAGGATTTAAGCTTTCCAAAGGTGTTTGTATGCGTCCGGACATCAAGGCTGTTGAGCAGTACCTTGCTTGCTGCTTTGCCGTCGTTTCGTGTCGAGTATTGCAAACCTGTGCATAATGAGGGGCTGATATGTATTCGGCTTGTCAGTGATGTTTTCCGTGTAACGGGCGACTTGCATATTTGGTGCGCTGGGGAGCACTTCCTCAAAAACATTAAACTATCTTCCTCATACTCATAAATGTTTATGGATCCGTGCTGTTGGTGAAAGTACCCGTCGATCTTTCCTGGCTATCCCGTTGAGGAGGTGGTCATGTCCGGCAATGGTCAGGTTCTTGTGTGAACATTTAAAACATGGGCTACACACTCCATTACATTTAAATCAGCCTGTAAAATACAGAACGGTTCCTGGTTTGCAGGGTACCAGAGCGATTGTGTTGTTTTGTTAGAACCTTTTAACTTTGCCTATATAGCGACGGTGAGTATGTTATCACAAATAGCAGCATTCTGATACATGAGAGGGACAGCACAGTTCAGAACAGTGAGGTTCCCCTGCAGTCTTAGGCCAGTCCAGAACAGTGAGGTTCCCCTGCAGTCTTAGGCCAGTCCAGAACAGCGCAGTTCCCCCGCAGTCTGAGGCCAGTCCAGAACAGTGAGGTTCCCATGCAGTCTGAGGCCAGTCCAGAACAGTTCTCCTGCTGTTCCAGGGCTGCTGTAGCTGCATCTGCCTGATCTCAAGGAGTGATTTCCTGGATGTTGGATGACGTGTTCTATTATGAATTCCAGACGCCTCCTCATCCACACAGGGGTCTGCCACAACTACGTCAGAGGTATTCACTGGCTCAGTTTGTCAGCCCTTGTCCGTTGGAGTTTAAAAACACACACTTTCTCCCATCTCCATATATTCCTCCTGTTCTCTCTTTCTCCAACCTCGTTTATTTTTTTCTCTTTCTCATATTTCCTTCTCCCTCTTCTCCCCTTCTCCTCTGTCACCACCTCTCCATCACGTGCCGCCCGGCTAAGAGGCCAGCAGACTGTTGTTTTGTTTCCGTTCTCTGTTAAGGGGCGGGCCAATCACATGGCTCTATCGGGGAGCGGGCCAATCATGTGTCTGTTAGCTGACCACCGCCCTCTCAATAGCATCTGAACCAGTTTATGTGTGTGTGTTTGGCCTCTAGCCAGCAGGACCTACCATTATGGGTGGAGAAAGAGAAGGGTGATGGAGGTGGGACAAGAGAGAAGGGCAGGAGTTGTAGAATGGCTGGATTGTCTGGATTGATAGGGGGGCCATGTGCTCTTGTTTACTCTGTTTTTCTCTTTCTACCATCTTGTGTGTGCGTGGCCTACAGTATCAATTATACAATGTATACAGTATATTATACCCTTATCAACAGCCTCCTATACAGCTGTGGTCTGTACATATCAGTGTGAAAAATAGGTGGTGTGGGTGGTGGGTGTTAAACCGTAGCGGCTGTTTTCCTCTCCAATTAGGGATGTTTTAATGAATATATGTGCAATGGGATGTTTTAATGAATATATGCTGCAAAAGTGCCGAGAACAATTCACACACACACACACACACACACACACACACACACCTGTTTGCTTTTTTACTGTTTTTTTACAAGTATGACTGAGAATAAATTGTGATTTGTAGCAATGACCTCAGCGCAATTATGATTTACTGCCTTTTTATTTTTTTATGTCTGGTGTATGTAAAATTGGAGGCATTGTAAATTAGTCGGACATTGCTCTGAGTATGAAAGGCATATTTTTAAAGCATTCTTACCCCTTCTGAGAAAGTGGTGTTTGTTGTTCACCTTGGATGATGTCCTTCTGCCTGTTACACTCAATAGTCAGTTGTTTTTTCAAGCTCTGTCATTCAGGGTATAGAAATGGCTGTGCTATCGGGGTCTGTTTCAGATCTGGTGATCATAGAAAAAGACTCAGTGAAGCAGTCATGGTTGTTCCACAGATATGTCTCTTTACTGTGTTCCCCAAGGCTGGTTGAATTTCTGACGCCATGGTGTGATGTTACTGGCTTTGCGGTCCCCCTCCCCCGTATCCCTTTGGCTACCAGGAATGTGAACTTTGCTCTTAACTACCACCAAAATTCTTTTGCTAACCTTTTCATATTTGTTTATTAGAAGGCTATGGCCACCATGCTGCTAACCATTAGCTTTGTTTTCCAGCTAACTTCCGACTGTGTTAATCTTATTGCATTGTTTACCAGACAGACAGCCACTGTGCTAACTTTATGGAATTTCTGAGTCTAATTTGTGACCTTTTGACTTGGCAGTACAACAACTATCTCCTTTGGTGGTCGTTAGGGCGGCAGTACATTTTTCTTTTAAATAATTAGCAGTTGTTTTGCTTTGTCACAGTTTTGAATTCACTCTTTTATTTTTTCTCCTGAGGAATTCAAACAGCTAATGTGCGTTCCACCAAAAAGACACCATGGAATCTCCTGTCCCTGTTTGGCTTTCAGCTGCTGTGTGAGTGCGCCACTCTCACTCACTCTCCATTTACTGTGTGCATGAAGGCGAAATATGTATTGTTATGAAGCTCAAATGTACGACTGTTGCTCAAAATGCAGTCATGGGAATAATACAGCTTACACTGTTACATTAAGTGGCGCCACTTTACAACCGGAGTAGGCTGTATATGGTTTTGATGCGCCAGTTAAGAAAGAACGCGCCGTTTGCCCTCAAAAATTGCACTCAAAAGTAGTCATGGGATGGATATTCATTTTATCTCAGCGATAGTTTACAAAGGAACACATAGCTTTAATGTAAAAATGTTTTATGTCTGAAGAGGGGCACTGTTTTTTAGTAAAAGTCACACAGGCTAACTTTAGAATCAAATCTATGCAACTGAACAGGGGGCGGGGCTTCCTGTGCATCAGGGACGTGGAGCAGTAATGTCTGGTCCACTAATGAAATACAATTGTGCGTGTGCGTGTGCGTGTGCGTGTGCGTGTGCGTGTGTGTGTGTGAGATCCATCCCCAACCTAGAAGGCCCCTCCCAGTCTGCGCCCCATGTCACACACCATTCATGTTTTCCTTCCATCGTTTGTCTGACTGTGTGTGTGGGTGAACGTTTGTCTCTTTAATGTGTGTGTGTGTTTGCATACAGACAGTCAAATGTGTCGTTCTCGCCTGTGAGTTGTACCATCGCTCACCATCTAGAATGCCTGTCTTGCTTCTTTTTCTGACACGCTCAGATTTATGGCGTCTGAAAGGCTGAACACAGTGCTGAGAACAGAAACCACTCTTGACTTTATGGCTTTATGGTTCGAGGGTCATCCGGCCTGCATAGCAAGGTCATAAATGTTTATAAAGCCTGCATAAAGCAGTCATACTGGCTAGTGACTGACGGTGACCGTGTTGAGGCCTGGACTGGGGTCGTGTGCATGTGCCTGACTTTGCTGGTTAATAATTCTTCCCTGAAGGCCTCCGCTGGTTCTAGAATGATCTGTGTGGAATTTACAACCTTGTTACCTTGGAAGCACACCTCTTGTTTTTCACGTTTCTGTGTCTTGTTCTTCCTGCGTGTTTGTTTTCAGCCTGTGGGTGGGGTGGGTGTGTATTCTGTTGTGTTGTCACTCAGGCTCGTGGCTTGCCCAGAGAATTTGTGGAAGGTGTGTGTTTGTGTGTATGCGTGTATGTGCGTAATGTATTATTGGAGGCCTTATGAATGGGGAATCTATTCCTTCTGCTCCAGAATCCTTTGTGAGTTAGTCAATAATATTGACTCCATTCCAACACCAGCTGTTATGTCATCCACAGGATCCTCAGGCATATGTGCGTGCGTGCGTGCGTGTGTGTGTGTGTGTCGTATCGTATGTTTGATTGGCTTAAGGGCTCATTTTTGCGTTAACACATGATAGTGGTGGCAACATTGCCTTATAACTGGCCATGTAACCCATCAATCTACTGTGAAAACAATGACGCCACTGTTGTCACAATCATAGCTCCTCTGTCTGTCTGTCTGTCTGTCTGTCTGTCTGTCTGTCTGTCTGTCTGTCTGTCTGTCTGTCTGTCTGTCTGTCTGTCTGTCTGTCTGTCTGTCTGTCTGTCTGTCTGTCTGTCTGTCTGTCTGTCTGTCTTTTCTCCGCGAGTTCAGTACTCCTTGAATACACCGTGTTTATGATATGATTTCATCTCAACATCTCAGCCGGCTTTATATAACATTTTCTAGTCTAATAATCAATTTGAATAATTTAGTGAACTATAGCGCAGTGCTAAGTTATTTATCTTTATACATGGTTTTGATTCAGTAAATGATTGCTCAGTGCTGAGATATATTATTTATGTTTATGAAATGCGTTGTCTGTGTTGACACATCAAAATTGTCGTTTCGTGGAGTCTCATCTGTCAAACCCGACACAAGTGGATGCATTTAAGGTTGTGATTATCAGGAATATTTGAAAGCTGTCCGTCCTGTCAGAGCCCATCCACCCCCTCCTCCACCCAAGGCAGCTGCATTCCATCCCTTTGTCTGGCCCTCCCCTTGGAATTTGGAAAGGGTTAAGGAAGGGGGGGATGGGAGGAGGTGCAGAAGGGTTGGAGGAGAAGTGAGGGAGGGGGTGAGTAGAGGAGAAAATAAAAGGAAGGGGAGCAGCATAAAGGATAGCCGCGGACGTGCGTCATTATATGATGTCTCCCCCTGGGACCGGAGCAATTATTGATGGACTGATTGCTGTTCCCTCCCCCCATGCCCCAGCCTGACTCCCATTGGACATCATTGATCCCTGTTGCCCTGGGATTTGTCACTAGAGAATATTTCATTTGTCTCTTAGGTTTTGACTGCGCTAACCGTTGAGTGACTTCGTCAGTGAGTCAGCATTACTTCTTATTTTAAATGGGTTTCAGTGTGTAGCTGTTATCAGGGCATTTTGTTATGATCAGTTGTTGAGAAACTAGTTTCTCAGATCCAGGGTGTGTAGTGTGTGTGTAGTATGTGTGTGTGTACTAAGCCCTCTGATTGGTGTATTGATCCAGAAAGCCCGGTCCCATCCCCTGTGAGCCTACATAGGGGCCAGGAGATGTGTTCAATCCAACACGCACTACCGCATTTAAATGTCAACACCTCTCATAGTCAAGAGTGACCCAATCTGATATCGTCCAGTCACAGTCTTTCAGAATACTTAACAGGGTAATCTGCTTAATATGTAAGATGACATACAGATGTAGGTTTTGCCATTACATGTTCCATAAAGTCTGTAGAAAATGATTTTGTGTTTGCTCTCTGTCTCTGGTGTAGGTGTTTTTGTTTTTCTGTGAGACCTGCTCTGTGCCCATCTGTCGGGAGTGTAGCGTGGGTAGACACATGGGCCACAGCTTCGTGTATCTACAGGATGCCGTCCAAGACTCCCGAGCCATCACCATCCAGCTACTGGCCGACGCACAGCAAGGAAGACAGGCCGTACAGGTGAGTGTGCCGTAGCGGAAGTGTCTGTTGTATTTCGGACTCACCACCACGTCGACTCCTTGCTCCCTGAAACCGGTGGGTTAGAATGGGTTCATTTGGATTGGGTGACGGCTAAGGCCGTTGTGTTGGCATTCGGGGTTGTAGCCAGTTGTGCTTTATACGACCCTTTTCCTCAAGTGCTGGTTCATTCCTCTACCTCTCATTCCCCTCACGCTTCGAGCAACTCTACCTGTAGTTGCTCCAAAGAAAGATCACGAAATGGCAGCCACTAGAATGCTAGATCATTAGCCTATGTCAATTGAATAGACACGATTACAGTGCTGTAAGATTTTTGACGGACAATCTTTTCGTGTGACAGGAAGGGGGCCCCAACCCTGTTGCTAATTGTTGGTAGTGTGAGTGAAATGCTGTAAATTAGGAGCATTCAGTCCATTTTGAAAAATTTAATCTTGAAGATTAAAAAATAAAGTCAAACAAGCAAACCGAAAACCTGTTAGTACAAATGACCACTTTACATTTTTTTAATCATAGAATTCATGTCGTATACAGGGCAGCCCGTTTTACTCTGGATGGTTCTGAACAGAATTATCGAATTCTTTGTCAAATTTTAAAATGTGAAGTCTGTTTATTTTATTTTGTAATGAACAAATCTGTCAAAAGCTGCCCAAAATCTACGGTGGATTCGGTCTTGTCAGGTGAAGTATTGTGTCCTTTAGGACTCAATTTCAGTTGCTACCATAGTAGGCACGCTTTTGGTATTCTTTGTCTAAGAAATTTTTTTGTTATTGGTCAGTTCTCACAACATTGTGGTTAATATTATGAGATATTCTGCATTTCAAACCACTTCCGTCTAGGTCTATCTGAAGCCTTGGTTTAGAGGTAGCCAGCTGGCCAAGAGTGGCCTGGGGTGATGGGGACGCGGGTAGGACTAGGGTGGCCTGGGGTGATGGGGACACGGGTAGGACTAGGGTGGCCTGGGGTGATGGGGACGCGGGTAGGACTAGGGTGGCCTGGGGTGATGGGGACGCGGGTAGGACTAGAGTGGCCTGGGGTGATGGGGACAGTAGTAGGACTAGGGTGGCCTGGGGGTGATG
>JACXGI010008604.1:0-16693 GCA_016801175.1 Esox masquinongy | reverse complement strand
TCATAACAGGTGCTGGATGAGGGTCGTCATCTGGACGTGCTGCTGGCCCGGGAGCGCATGCTGACCCAGATGCAGGAGCTCAAATCTCTGAGAGGCCTGCTGCAGCCACAGGAGGATGACCGCTTCATGTTCACACCTCCAGACCAGGTAAATAAGACGCTGGGTATTTGGTGCACTTTGTGACTGCAGAAGTCCTTTGCCAAATCTGTAATGTCTTGGGAGGAATGAAGTCATCGACTTGTTTGCCAATTTCATGTTTATTTTTTTTCTATATCCACTGTAGTCCCTTGTCCTTGACATGTTGATAATACTATTGATTTCTGTAATATTTACATTCGGTTGCTGTCCCCGCCAGGCCCTCTACATTGCCATCCAGTCCATGGGGCTGATCAGTAGCGGGGCCTTTGCTCCCGTCACCAAGGCACATGGCGAGGGCCTAAAGACGGCGCTCCGTGGCAAGCCCGCCTCCTTCACCGTGATTGGCTACGATCACGACGGGGAACCCCGCCTCTCAGGCGGCGATTCCGTGTCCGCGGTGGTGATGGCAGCGGTGGATGGTAACCTGTCAGCGGCGGAGGTGTGTGATCACCAGAACGGGTCATACAAAGTCAGCTACCTGCCCAAGGCTGAAGGTGAACACCTGGTGTCAGTCCTGGTCTGTAACCAGCACATCATGGGCAGCCCATTCAAGGTAAATCCATATGAACCTAAAACGAACAACTAAATATAATAATTCAGTAAAACATCGCTGCAGATTATAGAATGCAAAGTAACATTCCCGCTGACTGTGTTTTAGGTTCTGGTGAAGTCCGGTCGAAGCTATGGCGCTCTGGGTTCTCCGGTATCTGCATTCGGCAGTGAGGGGGAGGGCGACGGTCAGCTTTGTCGTCCCTGGGGGATCAGTGTGGACAAAGAAGGATTTGTGGTTGTGGCCGACCGCAGTAACAACCGTGTCCAGGTGGGTCTGGCTTGGTGTCCGTAATTAGGTGTCATGATGCTTGCAAGCTGACTGTTGCCCAGTCGGTGTCTGTTTCGTTTGGTTTTAACTGTAATCGTAAAAGAGAACTGAAACAAATTGGCTTTCTTCTGCCGCCACTTCCTGCTGTGCAGATTTTTAAGCCGTGCGGTGCCTTTCACCACAAGTTCGGTTCCCTTGGGTCTCGTCCGGGCCAGTTTGACCGGCCGGCCGGCGTGGCGTGTGACAGCCAGCGGCGGATCATTGTGGCCGATAAAGACAACCACCGCGTGCAGGTGTTCACCTTCGACGGACAGTTCATCCTCAAGTTTGGCGAGAAGGGCACTAAGGTACAATGTCATTCAATCACGCGTGTTGCGCGCACACTTATCAGGGCTGAACTAACAATGATATTCTACTCCACTCTGTTGTAGAACGGTCAGTTCAACTACCCCTGGGACGTGGCTGTGAACTCCGAGGGGAAGATCCTGGTCTCAGACACTAGGAACCACCGTGTCCAGCTCTTTGGCCCCGATGGCGCGTTCATCAACAAATACGGCTTTGAGGGCGCCCTGTGGAAACACTTTGACTCACCGCGCGGCGTTGCCTTCAACCACGACGACCACCTGGTCGTCACCGACTTCAACAACCACCGTCTGCTCGTTATCCGTCCGGACTGCCAGTCGGCTCGTTTCCTGGGCTCTGAGGGAACCGGTAACGGCCAGTTCCTGCGTCCCCAGGGCGTGGCGGTGGACCAAGAGAACCGGATCATCGTTGCAGACTCCAGGAACCATCGGGTACAGGTCTTCGAGCCCAATGGGAACTTCTTGTGTAAATTCGGCGCCCAGGGGAGTGGCTTCGGCCAGATGGACCGTCCCTCCGGTGTTGCCGTGAGCCCAGACGGCGTCGTCCTGGTCGTCGACTTCGGAAACAACCGCGTACTCAAATTCTGAAGAGCTCTAATCACTTTTCGCTTCTTGTCTTTCCCTCGCTCTGTTTTCTTTCTCTGTCAGTTTAGGAAAAGAAAATGGAAGAGAAAAAGAGAAGAAATCAACAAACAGCGAGAGGAAAGTTTAAAGAGAGATGAAGGGATTCATTATTACCAAATTAAGGGAGATCAGATGTTTTTTGTTTACTTTTAAGATTACTTTGTTTAATCTGATTCCTGTGCTATACTGTATGTCAGAGGGGACCACCAAGACAATTTATGAATTACAAAAAAAAGAGGTCCACCTTGTTACCTTCTATCTGGACTGCTTCATGCTCTCTCTCTCTAAACTCTCCTCATGTTGCCATCTCAGGGATTTTTCTCACTTTTTCTTGAAATATTGAACCCTCTGCTCCACCACCTACCTCATCTAGTTCTTTATGAATGTATTCATACTCTCCGAGCAGAGGTCCACTCTAAACTGTCAAGTTCTACACAGAAGAGAAAAAGAAGTCTACCTCAATACTTTTTTATTTATTTAAAGAGAGACATACAGTTTAAGATTTTTCTTAAATATATTTGCAGAGGATGAATAGAATTCTTGCTGTGCATCTTGGATAATGTAATTCGTTGCTGACACTATATGGACCCTGTAGTTCTTCGCTGCATGTTCGGTTCAGGTTGCAGAAGGCCTACCTGACTTCTAGTGGAGTCATCAGCATGTTCTGTGGTGTCGCTACTTGTTGGTTTAGATTTAGGGTAGCTTGTTGTAGACCTCTTTTGCTTAGTTTAGAATTGCCCCCTCAACTCCCCATGTGCAGTTTCAGTACAGACTGTTATGAAGGGTAAGAGGTGGCAGAAAAGCAAGGCTGTATGTAATTAACCGGTCAGATTTAATCAGAGGATGTTACTTTGCTCAGGTCACAGACAGATGTTGACAGAGGTGAAACCGATCTGTAGAATCAGACACATCTCCTTTTAGCCCTAGTGGTTTATGAATAGACTGCAGTGGAAACGCCGTCTGACATAGAGTTTGATGATGTATGAACTCGAGGTAGTCATTGTTTGTTTTCGTTTTTGTGGGAAGATTGTCCTTTCTGTCCTAAAGTATCAAATTATTAATTGAACATGGTATCAGTTGAACATAGATTTCCCCTGTAAGGCATCATGTAGAATGATAGGAATATGTTTGTGATTGATTAAGGAAAGCAAGCTGGATCCATAGCCCAGCCCGATGCATCCGATATGTACAAGAAAAACGAATGAAATCTATATGCAAAAAATAGCTTTTGTCTTCTCCGAAATGGGGAGCCCACAAAAGTATTTTAGACGTTTATTAGGAATTATCAGGATGTTGTTTTGTTTATTGCTTAGTCGATAGGTTACGAATTGTGTCCGAGTGACATGTTGTTTTGAACGATGTGGGTGGAAAATTGATGCCTCCAGGAAGCAGACATCTTGATTGGCCGTCCACAGCCGTGGACGCTTGCAGAGTAGGTCTGTGGTTGAATTGTGGGGCACTCCAATTTTGGGGCACCTCTTGGGGTGTAGGATTTAATCCAATTCCCTTCTGACATCACTTTGAAGCCCCATCTTGGTTATGAATTATGGAATACTGTAGAGTTTTCTGGAGCGTGCATACAGACGAAACCTCTAAAAGATGAAGATCTATAGACTAGCCAGTAGAGTCAACCAAAGGTAGAATTCCTGCACAAAGGCCAACTGTAGGTTTGGCATCTAAAGAACTACAAATCAAAAGAAGTCCCTTGAAGACACTTTTTGTTATTTAATCATTTGTGTTGGAGGTCTAAAACACTCTCTGACTCTCGCCAAAAATATGTGTTCAAAGCACTGTAAATGGAAACAAGAATATTATAGGGTGTACACATAGTACTTGACATCTTGCTGAAACAAGAGTTCCGGCCATATAAAAGTTAGTTTTATGTAGATTTGAAACTGAAGTACCCTTTTAAAAGCCAGTGTTTGAAGGGAATTTTGTCATAAGACCTGAAAACGGACCATCTCTCTCAGCAACCAAAGAGTAGTTTTCCAGGCCATTTCAGTGTGTTTCTAGCATCACCATCCATGCTAACCTGACACCGCTACATGTGGCTCTTAATGACCATCCTTTATTTAGCCTTAGCATCTCAGCTGACCATTGACCTGATTTATCATTACTGAGGTGCACCTTTGGGAGGGATTGTGAAAAACAAAACCAAAAAAAAACTTCTCTTTGTACATTTAGTCACTTCATTAAGGTAATCTATCCATCCTAGTGGTAGGTGCTATTAGTGGATCGTTGGCCAAACTTCTAACCTCATTATTAGAACCTAATTTACCTCAACTGTAAGATGATTCAACATGTATATACCTCAAATTTTATATTCCTCACATTGTCATGTGTAGGCCTACCTCAATTCTAATATAGCCTACCTCAACTTGTAACTCATAAATACTGTTACAGTACCTCAATATTTAGATCTTATCCACACACATTTTATAATTATACCTCAAACCATTTACTTCACTTTAAATGCCTTATTACCCACATATAGGCCTCTTTCTCATGCGTTGACTTGTAACTTCTAAAACTCGAGTCACTTTTACTGGACCTTAGTTTTCAGCCCTCACTTTCAGTTTGACAACAAATAACATACCTCATGTTACTTATACCTCAACTCCCACTTTAAATCATGTTACATATATCTTACCTGTCGGACCAAAGATCTCAATCATGGTGGCTCCATTTCATTTGAAATCTCAAGTTACAAATGGCCATCTCTCCACATTGTGTCCATGTGTGGATTATTTAGCAGTATGGTGAATTATGCCTTTTAATCGTGTGGAGAAATCAAATAGTACAGACCTGAGCATTGTGCCAAAATATATCTTTGAGAGTTTAGTGCCAAACAGAGTTGGCATCAGGACGACACTGTCATAGACTGAGAACGTCATTGCACTGTTATATCATAGATATAAGTGTTTAGCGACTCAATCAGTTGAGCGATCCCTGTGCTTTGTTGGATGCACTTAGGAGGGCTGGCTCCCTTTTGCTTTACCTCATTATGCAGATCAGCAGAGCTGTAACCTATCTGGCGAACTGTGAGGGATTTGGATGTCACGGTTGTCCGATTGGCCCCGAGTCTTAGTTATGTCAGAGGCACAGGATGATCATGAAATATTCCACTTATCATTGTTTGCGCGAGTTGGGGGGCATTGAGCGAGTGTTCTCTCGAGAGTCTCCATCTTACCCTGTTTAGATATACAAGAAATACCTCAATTTCTGCACAATACACAATTTCCTTTCCTCAGTAGGTACAGTTAAGTGTGGACTTGAGTTGACCCATTGTTGGTTGAGGAGGACAGTAACTTGGGACGTGTCTGAAACTCAGTGTTTGACAGTGAAATATTGTGGTGTGTCTGAACACATGAAGTGAAGATGTTTAAGTGTTCACAAGCCTCGTTATTATGAATGAATGAATAAGAGACTTTAGCACATTAAAGTGAGTCAACAGACCCTGCCGCCTTGAACCCACAGCCACTCCACCAATACCGTCTGTCCTTGGGTTTCAGTATTACTAAATGAAATATTTAGTCAAGTCTGTATTGATCTTTTTTTAATGAAAGAAAATTCTATCTTTAAGATCCTTAGGTCTTCACTCTTAAAGAGGAAAAACATGTATTTTAAACGTTTTTGCTTTATTCTTTGTTTTGTTTTTTTGTTTTTCCCATTTGTTGCATGCTTTAAAAATTCTTTATAGTGAACCAATGTCTCACAGGTATAGGTGTTGTAAACTCGGATGGGTAACTGAATCTGGGGATGGATGATTTTATTATGAATATATATCCAAAGATGTGTATTAGGAGTGTGTTGGACGGATTTAAACTTTTGACCTTTGCGATTGTATTTCCTGTTCCCAAGAGGCTTTGCAGAGGCCAATCCATGCTCGGCCGACCATGTCTGGAATCCTAAGGTGGGGAGGACTGCTTAACTCACCATGCCTTAAAACAGAGACGTAACAGAGAGCAGTAGTTAAGAGATCTTTGAGCTGAACCGTTTAAATTCCTCACACATTTTCTCCTGTCCTGTGTCGTACACTCTCCCACTCCCGGTAAAGACTTAATCTACACTGCAGCCATTTTATTTTGGGCCTCGTAATGAAAACCTCATACACGATTTGATGAGAGGCTAGATTTCCTGACAGGATTAGTTGCCTTGAAAACCTTGATTGCACCCACAATGGCCGGGATTGTGAGCCTCAAAACATTTACTTTCCCCCACTCAGACGGTGCACACTTCAACCAATTGTACCATGCCATGTCATCAACCGACAGATTACTACAACATCTGATGTAGTTAGCTGACACTTAAAATGCCTATTCAGTCATTGTGAAATCTGTCAGGTATTAGCAACGTCCAAAGCGAAGGGACACGCTTACCAGCTGCAGGCGACTGCCAAAATACTGATCTACATATCACCTTACATCATACATACCTACTGTGGTCTTTGTAGATAAGTCGGTCACAATATACAAATGAAACTTTATGGTTTTGATCCTCTTGAAATCGGCCAATAATATCCAGATAGTGTGGTGATGGCTGCCGGGCATGTGATTGGTCGCCTGTACTCCCAATTGGCGGGGATTTATTGGCCCCTGTGGTTCTCGTCACAATTTTGTTTCTGCCCTCTCTTGACTTTAGGAGAAAATACAAATAAAAGTTAAACTGCACCAGGTGGAAAGTGTGCAAGGTCTTAGACCTCTGTCAATGATTGTATCATCTTTAAAGAAAATAAAAATACAGAATTTTAGAAAGAAAAGAAAAAAAGAAACTCAGGTAGTTCACTGTGCCCCGACCCAGGTTGGTGTTACAGTGAAACAAGTCTATCCTAGTGATAATGTAGTGAAACTTTCTTTTATGACTTCAGTACTAGTCTCATTGGTCATGTTCAAAGATGTTATTTTTCTGCAGTCGTGTTTCACAATGAATTTGTTTCTACATGGTCCCTGCGCCTTTAAAACACCCACACGCTTTGATGTGCAGCATGACTGAGGTAAAGACTGGCTGGAATGTGACTAATCTTTTTTTTCCTGTGTCTGTTTTGCATATTACACATTAGTTCTCTGCCTGGAAAAAAAATTTAAGACAATATTTTGCTTTTTTAAATAACTACCCTCAAATGTATTGTTTTACTTTCATTTATTTTATTTTTAGGTTCAATTTTAAATCGTTTGTTCGATCAACACAAGTGGACATACACCAGACCACACGACTCTCAGTGGCCCTTTTAGAATGTATTTTTTTTTTTGAAGGAAAGGGTTAACTAGGAGATCTCGTTCATTCTCACTTTCACCCTGCCTGTTGTTAGCAGGAACACAGGACAGGACTGACACTGTACTACTCACCAACCAATCATCACTTAAACAACAATCAGTTAAACAATGCCTTGTTGTCACTCGACAGTTCCATGTCAACGATCTTCCAGTGAGAATGCAATGTAGAATATTACTGTCAGGGAGCCTCAGGTGACAAAACGGGGACCTCTAACACCTAGTGAATAAACACTGAGAATCTCTGTATGCATATCCCTACGGCTGTCTTTGTTCATGGCTAAATAATTCACCGATGATTTAACGTCAAAGCTTTAACATGGAGTTGTCCTTACAACGATTCTAGAGAGAATGCAGTTAATGTCCAGAGAAGTGACTGCGTCTTAAAACAAATTAACCCAGAGTCCTGTTCTGTAGGGGTCCTGTTCTGTTCGGTGTCCTGTGTACGACAGGTAGTTTGTGTGTGAGTGTGTATATATGTGAGAGTTATTGAGTGCGTGTGTGTGTGTGTGTGTGTGTTTGTGTGTGTTGGTGCGCGGCATTGTGTTATATATTTTTTTTTAACAGAAATCCACTGAATGTATTCTCAGTCCACGAGGAAGGAGCGAGGCAGGAACCAGCTGAGTTTAGATGGGTGCTGCTTATGCCTCCACGCTTCGGGGTGTGCGTGTGCGTGCGTGTGCGTGCGTGTGCGTGCGTGTGCTATCTGCATTCACATACACGCTGACATTCTCAGTGAGTCGTGCGTGTGTGTTTGTACGTGTGCGTGCGTGCGTGTGTGTTTGTGTTTATGCATGTCTCCCCCTTCCCTCAAAAACACTGGTAGGTGTAGAAGTGCAGATGCCAGGTCTTCAGTCTAAATACGGCAAAGTGGACTATAATATATAGGTTACCTGCTACCCTCCAGTCTTCTGTGGACTTTAAACATTTCCTATGCATTTTTTTTTGTTTACACTTAAATAAACTTGTATTTCTTTGATTTCTGACTGGACTTCCTATTTTTCCTCAGTTAATTCAAAGCTATCAAATGGGTGAGAAGGTTTGACATGTCATTATTCTTTGCCATGCACAACATTTCTGACCTTTATTTATTATGCAGCTTGCAATGCAAAGACCCCCTTTTAGATAACTTCTTATAAACGACTCTAATGTCATACATTTTCCAACCAGTAAGACAGCATGTTAGTCTATGCCCCCTTCCTCTAGGCAGAGGATTAGTGTCTTTTAACTTACATTTCACTCCTTAACCATGACCGCGATCCACCAGTCAATCATTATGCAAATATTGGAAGTCGACTGAAAGTTGCGTGCACACATCTAAATGATCAAACTACTAATTGCCACTATAAGCCTGGCTATGTTGCCATGGGATATACTAATGTTATTCCTGACCTCCAGTGTGCTACCCCACCCTAAATCCAGCTGCGTGAATGTAGGAGATTACAGAAAGACCAGACTCTTTGGCAATGACAAGGAGTGGCAAGGGTTGGAATGTAAGCTAAACGGTCCGGTGTTCAGACTAAACGTCTCAGCTATATGTCAAACCAGAACAAAAACACAGCAATTACTGGGGAAACAAAGCATTTTCTTTTCTTTAGATTGTATAGAAGTTAGTATAAATTATTTTGTGGTTATTAGTGTAGATACTGGTATCACCATTTAGAAATGACATTTCCTACTAATTTAAATGCATGAAATGGGCACTGACAACACGATGTGAAAATGTTTAGAAGGTGTGTAGATTTTCTATGGGATCCATGTGAAATGAGAATGGGTGGGCCAACTGCATCACTATATCCATCCACTAGGGGGCGAGAGATGTGGCAATTTGGACACCGTAAGGAATTCCCTTTGAGCACAGAACCACTATTGCTGATGGAGAGGGTCTGATCATAAGTGGAAGAGATCCACTCAACCCTGATTACTCTAATCTATCTCTACGGTCCACAAATCGATAATCCCACCTGTTTTCAGGAAGGTCCTAGCCCTAGTACCAGATTTTCTCTGACTAATCTGGCTGTTGGAGAACCCCTGAAGTGTGCGCGAGACCAGTGCTTGGATTGATCCTCCACCTGTAGTTAATTCCTGAATATGTGTATGAAAAAAATATCCATTTAATTTGTGTACTAGTCTCTAACCCAACAGGTAAAAAAGAATCCTTTCACTCTCATGGCCATAATGTCTCACCGAAGTAGACCTCTTTCTGCAAAATGCCAAATGACTCCACTACTTTAACAGAAAGCACCACGACATTCACAGATAAAACCCCACTGTCTTCCTGAGGCTATGGTACATTGGGTCGAATGAGAGGGTTTGGCCTTCAGCTCCTCACTGAACCAGTGTTCTCTATATTTGAAAGACAAAATCACGCTTTTCTTTGAGACTGACGATGATGCAGAGACTTTCTGATCTTTAATATGGGAAAAGTTTCTCTGAGGGGCTGCAACATTGCATTCCAGGCATCCACAAAGGAACAAACAGGACAAAGTTGGTGAAACTGTTTCACGTAATAAGAATGCTTGTCATTCACTACTGGAGAAACAAAAAATGACTTGCTTTGAGATGCAATTACAACAGGTTACTTCCTGCAAAAAAATTGATTTGCTACAGCTCTCTGTAGCAAATCTAAATATTTTGTGTTTGGTGTCAAACATCACAAACTATTGTCCAGACAGTAGTGTATAATTGAGAGGGACAGAGAATACACAGGGTCTGAGAAATACCTTAAGGGCTGGACTGTATCTTTATTGAAACACCCAGACACTAAATAAAGGCGAGAATGTTTCTTAGGACTGCAGGATTTCTTGATTGTAAGGTCAGTTGGATTAGATATCGATTTGTGGTTATTTACTCTTTCAGGCACAAAGGTAAGCATAGGAACTAGAAAAGCCAGAAGTGGAATTGAAGGAGTTTGGCTGTGAGACAGTGGTGCATACTAATGTGAAGAATACTGAGGGGTTGTGATTTGGAAGACTGAAGAATGGTGACTTAGAGGTTGAAACGGGTATATGGTTATATATGACAAATTGATTGATGTGAAAATGACAACTACTAGTAGTAAAATGTCTTGGGAAGTGGATCTAGGGGAGCATTTAGATAATGATTTGTGGAAAAATATTTTGATGAACGCTAAAAAGATAACTTATTTTTACAAATCTCATAAAACCCAGTTAAATATTATCCATAAGCTGCATATTACTCCAATTCAAAGATGTAAATATGAGCTTTTAAGCTCACATAACTGCTTAAAATGTAAGCTGGTAGCGGGAACATACTTCCATCTTTTTTGGTCTTGTCCATTGATTAAGGCCAGACACCACACTCTAATTATTTAAAAAACAAAAATCATGTGTATGATGGATGCATATTTTGCCTATATTTACAGATAAAATGACACGTAAAATCTAAATGACACAAGATATTCAAAAAAGCCTCTGTATAAGTCCGGCTATAAGACCTAAGAACCTATGCATGGAATATTGTGAATGTTCCTCCATTGAAGACTGAGAAAAATGGATTGGCACATGGAAAACGTGTTATTACTTTCCTTCGGGGGGGGGGGGGTGATTGATTACCTCATAAAATGGTGTTTGCAATATATATTGTGGTATAAGAATAAAAAATATTGTAACAGAGATGAAGTGAAGAGGGCTTCTCACAGGGGCTTAAAAGATCCAAGGATTGTGAGACCAATGACCAGGAACCTGCACCCTTGCATTATCTAGCTGAACATGAGACAAGTGTGTGTGTGTGTGTGTGCGTGCGTGCGTGCGTGCGCGCGCGTGTGTGTTTGTCTGCAGTATTCATTTGAGTTTTTAAAAAGAGCTGGTTGAACCCTGGTAACCTCAGTCTCTGTGCTGGAGAGGGCAGAGCTGCAACCGTACACAGTGTAAGGTCAAATTAACAGAGAAACAGTCAAATGATTATGTAGGCTGAGCTTTTAGCTTCCTCTTTGACCCTACACCCACTTCTCTCAGTCCCTCTTTCTCTCTCAAGCACGCTCCCACTGTCGCAGTCACACAAACCATAGCTTTTTCCTGTATCTTGTTTTAGAAAGCTTTTAGTAAATGGTAATGAGTTAATAGTTTTAGAGTATAAAGAGATACTAGAAATTAACTTTGGGCTTCTAGAAATCAGATGAAGCTGAACGGGCACACGCGCACGCACACACACACACGTCACTTTGCCCCCTAGTGAAGAAAAGGGAAGTTGCAGAATGTGATTACTTACAAAATTTTTGTGCCAAAGAAAGGACATGTGGGAAACAAATTTCCTAAACTCACATCAATAAGGACTAAATCCTGAAATGTGTCTAGATTTTCTGGTGTCTACATTTTCTTTTCTTCTCACAAGTCTTCCCCTCTTCCCTATTTTAATAAAAACATTTACTGGTTATCTTCAACTCTGCCTCTTCAACTCGCAAATTCTACTTGACAATTTATTTTACTCATTTTTTTTCCTATTCCAGATCTAAGCATTTTGAATTGCATTTATTTGTAAGAGCTGTGATATGTACATTAAATAGTTTGATTTATCTGTAGTTGATCGTTTCTACAGCTTGAGGTCACTGTTGCCTTATGGTACTTTAACCGGAGAACATCATCTCAACGGTGCATTTGAGAAAACACAGAGACATACAAACCTGGGCCAGACAGAGTCTCAGTCACGATTCAAGACACCAGGAGGACACAGCGACCCACAAGGCACCTGGATAAATCCGGCAGATGGCGGGGAAGTGCCTGTTAGTAGGCCTACACCATAAGGATGGCTGCACAGATAGGTACACAAGCTAATGAACAAACATCTGCGTGCGCACGCTTGTGCGCATGTGTATATGTACCCGTGTATGTGTATATATGCCTGTGTGTGTGTGTGTGTGTGTGTGTGTGTGATATAGAAAATGCATTTTCTCTGTGGAGCCAATTAGCAATACCGGGTGTATCTTGTCTAGGAGGTGCCAGAGAGATGTCTGAATAAATACACACCTATTGTTATTCACCCACACAGAATTGTCTGAACAATTTGCCTGTTTTTCAAATAGACGCTTTTGTCACATCGCCACAATGTTCTCATGACCTGGGTTGGGATTCATTCAAACCCATGGTGTCGCTCAAATTCGGAGAAGTGAAGCATCCTAGTGAAGGGGTGGCCTTCGTCCCAGTTCTAGATGTTTGTAGTACCAAAGACTCTGTGTGCGTGCGTGTGTGTGTGTGTGTGTGTGTACATACTTTTTAAAAGACTGCAATGTGAAGCCAGGAAAATAACTGAACACACAGCTAGCGGGCATTTATATGCACTCATATAGCTGTGGTACACAGTACTAGACCAACTTCCTCATAGCCTACCACTCTACCACAATCAAGCTATCACTGCCAGTCAAGATTAAAGTTAGGTTCGGAAGATTTCCGTACGGACATTCACACATCGTTTCTACCAAGATGGGTGAAGGATGGCGTTACGTATTACAAACATTCCTTCAAAAACAAGGATCCAGCCGAAACATTTAGCCCATCTTTTGCCTGGCTCCTCACTGTAACCTTCCAGGAGGCTCACGCACGGATGCACAGTGGCCTATACAGGCTTGAGGACGACTGTGACACATTAGAGGAGTCTGAGAGACATTTCTCACAAAGGACACGTGCACCGCTGGTTACGCAATTCTGCTGGCGTTCATGTTACATGTTGGAACAGCTGGAACATGATCATGGGGGGTGGTCACGCGTGTTGCGAAGCTGAGCTGGCACCGCACGGGGCCAGCAGAACCGTCAAAAAGAGCCAAGCGGAGGAGGCTTGTTGACATCAGTTTCACTTCCATACCGAGACTTTTTTCAAACCCATTTTGGGACAGTGACACTTTTTAAAAATCTTACATGGGCACTGGCAGATGTGATAACAGGAGTGAAGCGCAGTCCTAAAAAAAGAATGGTGGCCAGAGACACGGGCGGAGAGAACGGAAGGAGGAGTGGGAGAAAAGTGGTCACGGCAGCGGACGTAGGGCAGGGAATAGCCCTGACGTAGGAGTGACGTGGGTGTGACATAGATGGAGCTCGGAAGACCTGATCGCCCGCAGCGGACTCAAAGCATTATTTCACTCAGACAATGGATGGATGTGGGAGAGGCGGAGTGGGATGGAGAAAGGAGTGAGAGAAATAGGGAAAGAGAGAGACGGAGAGAGAGAAGGGGGGATAGAACCTCGGAGAGAGAAAGAAATATGAAGAAAAAATAAATCACAAGGGTGTTGACTGAGATTTCAGTGCACCATGTTCTAGGCTACAGCGCCCCCCTCCGCCCCAAAAAGTATTGGAACTCTAACGACGAAATTGCTATTTTTGCTGTACTCTCAAGGCATTACGATTAAAAGACGATAAAAGTCAAATATGAATATAAGGCAAAATTACAGAATGTCACATTTTATTTCTGTCCATTTCAACACGTTTTACCAACTAAGAATAAAATCCCCCAGCATAATGTGAGCATAAGTAATGGGACATTTGGCTCACAGGTGTTTCTAATTGAGAATGTGTAGTCTCGGTTCTATCCTGTGCTTTTGTTTTTGGAGAACGTGCTTGGTGCTGTTAGACATAATCCAACATGAAGAACAGGCAGCAGTCTGCGAAAGAAAAGCAAGCAATTTGGACGCTAAAAGAAAAGATGAACTCAATTAGAACCATAGCACAAAAGTCGGGCATTGCCAAATCAACAGTTTGGATGGTGTCTTTAGTGGACTTGTTTCACTTGCTGAAGAGGAGACTGCAGTCAGAAACCACCCAAAACAAACAGTGGCTCAAAATGGCTGCAGTAAACGCTAGATGAACGCTAGGTAAAGCATCTCAAAGGATGATATCAAGAGTTTGGTAAGGTCAATGACACCCTGCTGTTATTGCACACAGTGGATGTGGACGCAAGGGAAATACCAGCTTTTGCACTTCTTACATTTGCTTTGAGTTAAATCCCAGTACATACTATGCTTGCATAAAATGGGGGGATGGAACTTTGAAATTGCTATCATTCTTAGTTGGTAAAACATATGTTGAAAGAACTAGAACTAACAAATGATTTTCTGTACTTTTGCCTCATATTCATCTTTTAATAGTATTTGTATAGGCCTTGAGAGTAGCAATTTTGACTTTACTTTCCCAACACTTCTGAAGAGCACTGTACCGTACATCTATCAGTCATCTTAAAATGTCAATACAGTATTGAACAGAGCTCTCACTGGACAGATTGACATAGAAAAAATATCTGTGCTACATTTTTTAAAACATCTCTGAGACGCTCTTATCCCATGGCCCAAAGGAATTTTTTAAGGGCAGATGTCGACCGGCGTGAAAGGGAGCACGCCCACAGCTAACATACATTTGAACATTCATCACATTTATCACATTTTTATATAAATAAAAATATATCACATTGTGAAATGTGCTGTAGTTCTACCTGAAGCTATTCATAGGGTAAGGCTAAATTGTCGGGCCAGTTGCTTCTACAGGGGCTTCTTGGCTCAGAGAGATTTTCCTGGAGCTTGAAGGATGACGCCTGCTGGATGTTTAGTGGGCCATGGAAGTGGGCAGATCAACAGCAAGTAGGACCGCAGGAAAAACAAAAAACACATATTCTTACACTACTGGTCATACAGTAAGTAACTGCACCCTACAAGGTCCACAGACCTACCCCTCTCTCCCAGTATATTATCATTTCAATACCAGGGACTAGAGAAGCTCCCCACCTTCAAAAAAACTAAAACATTTCCATTGTGCCCAAGAGTATAATGTTATTCCCTATTGACTGACCTTGGTCCTTCCAATACCCAACAATACAGACTGCAAGTCAAACCATACCCTGATATTGGGACATAATCACCATTCCTTGCCATTGACATACAGAACCAAAAGATCTACTGATTCTGTTTCTCCACTGTTCAATGTACTGAGCATTGTTTATAGGGCGATAATTCTATAGAACAATTTAAATTGGAGACCGTATTGATGTCAACAGATGTGTCAGCTGCTGTTTTACATAGAATTCTACAGTAAATACTATCGTATCCTACAGTAAACCCTAGTCGTTTAGTGAAAGTAATTCAGGAGAGATTTGTCTGTCTGTTCCAGATGTGGTTAGTCTGTGAGTGCGTCTTAATATGCTATGATGTGATTCTGTGAGACAGACCTACAGTTATCATATCTGACACTTTCTGCTCCCTGCTGCCACTTTGATGCCTACTGTATGTCTCTCACTATCACACAATACAGAGGACACACACGCACGCACACACATACACCAATACACAACACACACACACACACAATGTTTATCTGCATTAGTGATACAGAGCAGAAGAGATCAACAACGCCAGAAAGAGAGAATGTTCTTTTCTCAACACGCACGCACACACATACACACACATACTTACACACATACACGCACACACATACAGGACTTTCCTCCTTTCTGATGACAGATCAAGAAAACGTTCTAGTGACTCATCCTGAATCTAAAACAAGACTCAATAGTAAAAGAAAATTTACACTCTGATAACTTGCTTCTTCTTTAAAAACATAGGATTGAAATGATCAAACTCCTAGTAAGTGTGAACAATTGCTAGGCTGATATACCTACTTTAAAGTTGTTCCTTGACAGCTTCTCATTGGCCCAGGTAGAGTTACTGCCTCACAGTTCAGCTGCATCACTGTGGCTGGGGTACATTTAATTCTACCACCACCACCACTATTACCGTTTTTCTCGATTGTTTACACACATTTTCTGAAAGAATGCCTCATATTCTCAGAACTCTACACACAAATCAAAAAACACACACACAATAGGCAAACCCCCTCAATTCTCCTGCAAAATGAAACTTTACATTCAAAACAATGTTATTTCTTCTCAAAATGGTATTTTGTTTTCAAATGACACACACAAACCACCATATGAATAGACATTCATAAAAACCAGTTGAACACTGATGTGCTCAATGTAAAACACTATGATGAATGGAAAACACTTCTTCTCCATTCATTATAATGACTTAGTTTTAACTTTTTTTTGTTTTTGTTCAGTGTTACACTTACTACAGACAGTACATACATAAGTGTGTTGTAAAATATTTGAGAATATTGTTTTTATACTCAGAACACAAAAATACACAATAAAAAATATATTTTATTTGTCCCACAAAAACAATGTACACAGTGTACATCCCATTCCCAACCAACACAAAGTTGCACATACACTACATACAAAACAACAGAAGAATTTACTGTACACAGTTACAGTAAAAAAAACTAACTAAAAAAACTACTATGCTGCATCCTCTCTTCTGTTGCGGTCTGGCCACAGCACCTCATCCACATCACAAGAAATGTTTTCCCGGGCCAAGCAGCGGGGGAAATATCGCCTAGCATGGCGATTCCAGCCATGAAAAGCATCAGCTGCTATATCTCCACATGCGTCCTCCATAGCTTGGAGAAGAGGTATACGCATTT
>JACXGI010008603.1:0-32761 GCA_016801175.1 Esox masquinongy | reverse complement strand
GACACCATGTATTGTTAATATTTCAACATGTGAAATCATGTGAATCACATGTGAACACGTGGATACATGTGAAGTTAATGTGACACCATGTATTGTTAATATTTCAACATGTGAAATCATGTGAATCACATGTGAACACGTGGATACATGTGAAGTTAATGTGACACCATGTATTGTTAATATTTCAACATGTGAAATCGTGAATCACGTGAACACATGTGGATACATGTGAAGTTAATTTGACACCATGTATTGTTAATATTTCAGCATGTGAAATCATGTGAACCACATGTGATCACATGTGAACACATGTAGACACATGTGAAGTTAATGTGACACAATGTATTGTTAATATTACAACATGTGATAGTGGACATGCATGTGTGGCAATGTGGTTGGCATGTAAAAATGTGTAGGTACTAATATTACAACATGTGAACACGTGATATTCATCAACAATGAGTAACATATAAAAAAATGTATTTACAGATTTTTAGTTTAGTAATCCATCGCAGTGGCACACATTTTCTTTTTGGACATTACAATACAATATATTTTTGCAGATAATCAAGCTGAACATAGAGAAGTAAGAAACCTGATAAAGAGCTCAAACATGTCAACAGAAGACACAGAACACCAGAGGTGGGACCATGTCATTGTTTTCATGTCACAAGTCGCATTTGGCTGCAAAAATAAGACTTCTGATTTTCATGTTGCCTTCAAAATAAAGGTCTGCAGAGAGTCTATAGTTTTAGTTTGTATTGCGTAGGCTACATTTTCAAAGGTAAAAACTATGTGGGGGAAATTATAAATGCGGAAACATTTCTATTTCAATAATACTTTACATAAGTTAAAGAATATCATAAGGTGGAGCACACTGAGAAATGGTTAAAGCTTAAGTTAATGTAGAGAACATTATCTAATATAAAAAAATCCTATTTTGATGTTATTGTTGTTAATTTGCTTGTGCTCATTATCTTTGGAGAGGGATTGTGTAATACACCAACCAATGAGATACTTTCTGTGGAAAAACGCTTTTGTGGAAACCCAACGGGGGCTAGATGGGCGTCCAGATGGCCCCCCCAATGGGTTTGAATGTCGAATTAATGTTTTTGTTCATGTCATGCAGGCTTGTCAGTGACAGTGGTGAGGTTTCCACAAAAGTGGTTTTCCACAAAAAGGATTTATTGTACAATCCAGTGAGGGATGGAGCATATAGTGTGGTTGGATTTATTACACAATCCCTCTCCAAAGATAATGAGTACAAGCAAATTAAAAACAATAACATAAAAATAGGATTTTTTATATTAGATAATGTTCTCTACATTAATTTAAGCTCTAACCATTTCTCAGTGTGCTCCACCTTATGATATTGTTTAACTTATGTAAAGTATTATTGAAATAGAAATTTTTCCTCATTTATAATTTCCCCCACATAGATTTTACCTTTGAAAATGTAGCCTACGCAATACAAACTAAAACTATAGACACTCTGCAGACCTTTATTTTGAAGGCAACATGAAAATTAGAAGTCTTATTGTTGCAGCCAAATGTGACTTGAAAACAATGACATGGTCCCACCTCTGCAGAACACACAACTTATCTGAACCCAGGAGAGCACATTCTCCACCCATTACTTTTGTTAGAATCTGACAATTCTAACATAACATCAATCACGTTAAAAATTGTTTGGCAATAAACAAATAATTTGCTCATTGCCCCTCTTATACACAACAAATCTTTCTGACAAGTCACAAATATTTACAGCCAAAAGTTTGTTGTAATCAGATGTAAGATATAAAATGTGTTTAACAGCACGTCTTGTTTCACTGAACTTTGGGAACACCGATTTTGGTTTGGATGAACATGCCCTTATTATGGATAATGTATGTTCAGTGTTGTTGGTAGTTTCAACAGTTAAAAACGATTCGATTTGGCCAACATGACTGTCTAAGATCCCAACAATAGAATTATTCCTCTTTTGGAATCTTGAATAGTTTACAATATGGAAAACCTAAGAATTAACCACAATCTTGTTATAGAATTTTGCCTGCTCCATGACAGTAAGTCCCAAATGACTCTCAACTGCAGCTTTTTCAAAAAGATTAAGTATTCTGAAGCTACCACCTCCAAACACAACAGAACCACCTACTCTTTTTGCATGCTTATTCAAACAATAACCGTCTAACATTTCATAAAACAACTGCTTAATTCTATTTGATGCACTTGCCATTTTATCATAGCCCAAATATTCTACTTGTCGTAGCATGAGAAATTATGATACAATCTGCAATAGTACAGCTTGTGTTCCATTGAATAGTTTCAAAAGAAATCCATTGCAAGTTTCAAAACTGTATGCATTGTGACACCAAAGGGGTCCCCAATTTCTAACAGAATCGCTAATGTGAAGCAATATATGAACATTGTATGACGTGTGATATACCAAACAGGTTCTCAAAGTTGCACACCAACTGTTTCCGTTGTTAGGATGCATAAAATAACTCTAGTTGTGTAATTGATGTTTTTTGTAATACATATGCAGCACTGCACAATAGTAAGAAATGACTTAAAAAACGATTTGGGAGAGTGGATTTTAGAACAATAGGCCCATAAAACAGTGAAAGGCACGCCACTCTGAGGCTTTCCAGTATGCTCTGGTTTCAAGTGATCTTGGTAGCCTTGTAATACTTGAAGGGGGTTGAACAGAGGTCATTTTAGAATCTATTTCATTAACCTTTGTTCCTATATACCAAGGCTCTGTGTGATGGCTGCTATCAAACCACAAGGTTGTCAGTTGTCTCATTACACCCAAGTCAATACAGTGCATAGAATCTACGACAAACCCAGTTACAATGTTAAAAAAAGGAATCAATATAAAAGGAGTTGGTCCTTTAACGCCATATGTTTCACCCAAGTGTGGATTTCTAGCATGTTGTATCATGTTCAACTGACAACGTTCGGTCGACATATTGTCTTGTTATGGATATACTTGAGTATGACCTCGTCCCTTCTCAACTCTTTGACCAGGATGTAGACACCATTTGCATCTATATTTTCCATTTAACTGTTTAACGTTCTGAAAAAGTGCCCTTGCAACACTGTCACAACTACAGATTAAACAATGTACATAGGAAAAGCACTGTTGTGCCCTTGAAACGTCATTTGAAGCCTTTTGAAGACAGAGATTTCATTTTCGCAATAAAGCTTCGGAAAAACATTGTTGATACTGGCTTTTTATAACCAAACCACAAACCTGCAAGAAAGGTGTGTCTTTTTCTTTCATTTGGAGGGAGTTCATTAATAAAACATAGTAAAGGCCACATTGAGAATGAGGAGGATTTAAATACTGGTACTCCATCAGAATTAAAAGTTAAACTGAAGGAAAAGTCATTCTTTAGATTAGTTTCATTACGTATCTTTTCATACATATTGCCATCAAATATGTCTGATATAGTATCAGAACAAGAAGAACGAGTGTTTCGATAATTTAGTTTGTCTCCCAGATTTAGAGTTTCAAGAGCATGTTTTAACTGTTTCACTAAAGGTAACGTAAAAAAGAAGTTGCCATTTTTCAAAAGAACACTACTTTGGAATGTCTGACTACAAGATTTACATTTGTCGATATCAAGAGGGCATAGGCAATCAGGGCAGTACATATGAACATCAAACTTGTTTTTTTTTTATATTTTATGGAACAGATACTTAGTGGTTGGCAAAAGTGAATCTGGTGGGAGAATCATAGTGAGAATTTGTAGTAAATTACCTAATCTTTCTTGAGTCAGAACAGAGATACCAACAAATGCCATGAGCAACAGAATTGTTTGTCCTAGGGTCACAGATGCTCCTTGATACAATGGAGAATTCAAGTTGGATAAATTTTCTTCTGTGTCAGACTCATCTATGTCTTGTTCATCAATGCTGGGTTGTTCAGAAAAGTTCTGTTCGTCATCATAGTTTTCAGTTTGTGTGTCGTCCTGTGTGTGGGATTCGTATTTGAGTTATACCTGTGTTGAAAAAAGTAATAACATGATTTTGCAGCCTAAAGAGCACAACTTCTCCCTCACCTCAGGGGGAACCTCCGCATCAGAGTCAAAATAGATGTCCCGTTTGTCGTCATTGTTTTCAGGTCGCGTGTCGTCCTGTGTGTGAGATCAGTATTTATGTTATACCTGTGTTGAAAAAAGTAAAGACATGATTTTGCAGCCTAAAGAGCACAACTTCTCCCTCACCTCAGGGGGAACCTCCCCTCAGAGTCAAAATAGATGTCCCGTTCATCGTCATTGTTTTCAGGTTGCATGTCGTCCTGTGTGTGAGATTAGTATTTATGTTATACCTGTGTTGAAAAAAGTAATGACATGATTTTGCAGCCTAAAGAGCACAACTTCTCCCTCACCTCAGGGGGAACCTCCGCATCAGAATCAAAATAGATGTCCCATTTGTCGTCATTGTTTTCCTGTTGCTTGTGGTCCTGTGTGTGAGATTAGTATTTGTGTTATACCTGTGTTGGAAAAAGTAATGACACGATTTTGCAGTCTAAAGAGCACAACTTCTCCCTCACCTCAGGGGAACTTCCGCATCAGAGTCAAAATAGATGTCCCGTTCGTCGTCATTGTTTTCCTGTTGCTTGTGGTCCTGTGTGTGAGATTAGTATTTGTGTTATACCTGTGTTGGAAAAAGTAATGACACGATTTTGCAGTCTAAAATGCACAACTTCTCCCTCACCTCAGGGGGAACTTCCGCATCAGAGTCAAAATAGGTGTCACGTGAAGCATCAACACTTAGCAATAGGAGAACACAAAAAACAAATCAGAATATTTTCCATAATTACCAGCAAATATCTCCTTTAAGGTGCATGGTTAAGTCCTATTATACATACTAACCTTTGATAGCCTTTGTTTTTAGTGGAGGCTGAAACAACAACACAACAGAAAAATACAATCAAAAACTAAGTTAAAAATATATTTTGAGCAGGAGTTAATAGAAAAATGTGTTGTCTAGGAGATGGCCTACCTTTTTGTAAAAAATAACGTGTTGACCTTGGTAATGTTTTAGTTTCATCCCTTAAATATTCCTTATATGATTAGGCCTCCTTCTTTTTGATGGGGGCGGTTGCAAATTCTCCATCCTCAGCCACAAATCATCCAACAGAAAAGTCCCAATACATATAAAGACACTAGTTGTTTTCTTGTGTAACAAAACAAATAATAAATTTGTACAGAATACTAGCTAGCAGCCTACGCTCGTTGAGTTTCTGAAGAACTGGATGTCTGTAAGGATAGCGCGCTTGAGGTGGGTTGACAGTGGTTTTGGCTACGGAGAGTTTGGCGGGAGCGCAGCGCGAGACAGCTTTAAAAGTTAAATAGCCTACTGTCCCGTGTCTCCCCTGTCCCTGTTCGTATTGCTTACACCAACGGTCTTATTTTTCAGTTATTTTACACGTTTTCTGATCTGCTAGCGTCTCCATCCTTCTGTCGAATTTTTTTTAGATATGTATTAATAAATGGGATCAAATGTAATTCTGTAAGTATAGGCAAAGAAACATTTGTTCTGGATAAAAAAAATTGCTTCATTACCCTAAGCGTGTGGGTTTGGTGGAGCACGGCAATCTATAAAAACCCCAACCTAAGAGTGGATGGACATCCTACCTTGCCAGAATTGTGTCAGTTCATGGTAAGTTACATTTTCCCTACTTAAAACACTTAGATCAATATAACTAGTTAGTTTCTGTCAGTTTCCATTATGCTCTTTTTTGCCAATTCACGTCAGTCTACCCGAATAAAACCCATAGCATTCGTCATAACTTCTGTAGTAACGTTATGAAAACATATAGCTAGCATCAAGCCTTTGTTGACATAACGTTACCTCTAAACTGACGTGGCCACAACTGATGTAGATACAGTAGCATCAAAAGCCTTTCAGATTGGATACTTTGTGGATGCCCATTTAGAGCTGCCTATGTATAGGAGCCATATCAAATTAATCACAGGGACATGGTTAGGTTCCAGTGTGTTGAAAGCTTTTTATATAAAATCTACCTTTTTAAGTAAATCATATTTTCTTCCAGTTAATAAACAATATTCTCAAATTACAATTAACAAAATTATTTAACCCTTGCAACATTACAATATTACTTTAAAAAAATACTATTTTACCAATGTTCATATCACTAAAATACATTTAATTCTATCACCCTTACCTTTAAGCTGACTTGGCCACAGCGAAAACGGCAGGAAAGAAGTGGCTGGAGGAGTTGGGCGGACATGGGGACTCTTTTGTTCATCAAAAGAGGACAATAAAACGTCCTTCACATTTCGATTCCGAGGATGAGAGAGAATCCTCTCCAAAACCCAAAAAGGTAACCATGAAAGTTACTCCTGAAAATTTTGGGAAAGTGAAGTGTAATCCATTGTGGAATTGTGATAGTTAAGAATTCATTGTTTTTATTCATGTAGAAGAAGGATAAGACCATGGATGTGGAACTTTTAAGGGAATATGACCTGGTCACACAAAAGGGGATGCAGCACGTGAAGGAGATTGAGGAACTACGTGAAAAAATTAAGGAGAAGGACAGAGAAATCAAGAGTCTGCAGAGGCTGAATCTCCAACTTCAAGAGGGTAATCTTTTTTTTGAGTCATAGCTGTATTTGTTTCTTACTATTAAATAATAAACTTCCAGTCTAAATGATGACACTCATGTGTCCAGGAATTCCAGAACATATTGCGAATGCTGTAGAGAAGGTTTTTCAGTCACAAACAGCTAGAGAACACCTAGCAATGGAGGCTGCCCCCTCACAGGGTGGGGGAAAACTAAAGGTAAACCATCAATATAAACCATATCACTGCTCAAAAAAATTAAGGGAACACGTAATCATCACACTATATAACACCAGTCAGTTAAACTTTAGGGATATCAATCTGTCCATTTAAGAAGCATAAGTGATTGTGAATCAATGTCACCTGTTTTGCTGCAAATGAAACTGACAGCAGGTGCACTGGAGAGGCAACAGCAAGACAACCCCGCAAAAAGGGAATGGTTTTGCAGGTGGTGGTCACAGACAATTGCTCTCTCCGTATCCTTCCTGACAGATTCTTCTCTAGTTTTGTGTTTTGCTAGTGTCCTTGTCACTACTGGTAGCATGAGGCGGTACCTGCAGCCCATTCAGATTGTAAAGGTTCCAGGACGGCACATCCATACGTGCCGTCGCAAGAAGGTTTGCTGTGTCTCCCAGTACAATCTCAAGAGCATGGATGAGAAACCAGGAGACGGGCCGTTACACGAGGAGAGATGTACAGGGCCGTAGAAGGGCATCTACCCAGCAGCAGGACCAGAATCTGCTCCTTTATGTGAGGGGGAACAGGAGGAGCACTGCCAGAGCCCTACAAAATGACCTCCAGCGGGCTACTGGTGTGCATGTTTCTGACCATTTCATTAGGGTGGCATGAGGGCCCGACGTCCTCTAGTGGGACCTGTGTTTACAGCCCAGCACTGTGCAGCTCGATTGGCATTCACCAGAGAACACCAGAATTTGCAGGTCTGCCATTGGCGCCCCGTTCTCTTCACAGATGAGAGTAGGTTCACCATAAGCACATATGACTGACGTGAAAGAGTCTGGGGACACCGTGGTGAATGTTATGCTGCCTGCAACATCATCCAGCATGACCGGTTTGGCGGTGGGTCAGTGATGGGGAGGTACATTCTTGGGGGGGGGGTCGCACAGACCTCCACGTGCTAGCCAAAGGTACCCTAACTGCTGTTAGGAACCGGGATGAAATCCTCAGACCCATCGTCAGACCTTAGGCTGGTGCAGTGGGCCCTGGGTTCCTTCTGGTGCAGGACAATGCCCAAGAGTGTGCCAGAGTGTGTAGGCAGTACCTGTATGACAAAGGAATTGATGCCATTGACTGGCCCTCACGTTCCCAAGACCTGAATCCAATTGAGAACCTCTGGGACGTCATGTATCAGTGCATCCGTCACTGCCATGTAGCACCACAGACTGTCCAGGAGCTCACGGATTGTCCTGATCCAGGTCTGGGAGGAGATCCCCCAGGACACCATCCGCTCATCCGTCTCATCAGGAGCATGTCCAGACTTTGTTGGGAGTGCATACAGGCACATGGGGGCCATACACACTACTGAATCACATTATGAGTTGCCGTGATGAAAGTCAAACAAGTTGGAACAGTCTGTGATTTCAATTGTTTACTTTGATTTTCGTACTGAGTTTGAATCCAGCCCTCAATCGGTTGGTGATTTTGGTTTCCATTGACTGCTGTTACATCATTTTGTTCTCAATGAATTACACAATATACAGTAAAGATTTTGATCTTTAATATATTTAATTCAATGAGAACTGATGTGTGATTTAAGTGTTCCCTTAATTTTTTTGAGCAGTATATTTAAAACATTAAATGGCAACATGGGACAAATACACATTCACACTGTTTTTTTTACTTTGAAGGAAGTGGATGTCAGCAGCCTGCTTAATCCTTTGGCAGTCAAAATGACGCATCGCTGCTCCAACTACAAAAAGTTAACTCGGACCCTGATGTGTGCCATTTCCACGGAGCAACAACTCACCAATTGCTACATGACTGGGAAAAAGGGGGTCAACAGTGAAACAAAGGAGAGCCTGAATATTGACAAGGTCAATATGATAATTGGTAAGTATTTTTTTCTAATTATTGTTCTCTTATATTGTACACATGACACTGCATGAATCATTAAATTGTAGTATGTATTTACTGTATGTATTATTTTTCAGACAATGTCAAAAAGGAATATCCACAGGTGGAGGTTACTGAAATTAAGGCGTGTATGGCACAAAAATTAAAAGATATGAGGATCAAGTCAAGGAGGACCCTAAGGTAAATATACGACTTTATACTAGAAATGTATGCATAAATACAATCACTGGTCACTTCATTAGATACACCTTGCTAGTACCGGGTTGGACCCCTTTTTGCCTTCAGAACTGCCTTAATTCTTCGTGGCATAGATTCAACAAGGTGCTGGAAACATTACGAAGAGTTTATGGTCCATAATGACATTATAGCATCACTCATTTGCTGCAGATTTGTTGGCTGCACATCCATGATGCGAATATCCTGTTCCACTATATCCCAGAGGTGCTTTATTGGATTGAGATTTGATGAATGTTGAGACCATTTGAGTAGTGAGCTCATTGTAATGTTCAAAAACATTTGAGATGATGTGAGCTTTGTGACATGGCACGTTATCCTGCTGGAAGTAGCAATTAGAAGATGGGTACACTGTGGTCATAAAGGGATGGACATGGTCAGCAACAATACTCAAGTTGGCTCTGGCGTTTAAACAATGTTCAATTGGTACTACGGGGCCCAAAGTGTACCAAGAAAATATCCCCCACACCATTACACCACCACCAGCCTGAACTGTTGATAGAAGGCAGGGTGGATCCATGCTTTCATGTTGTTTACGCCAAATCCTTACCATCTGAATATCGCAGCAGATATCGAGACTCGTCAGACCAGGGAATCTTTTATTGTCTAATTTTGGTGGGCCTGTGCAAATTGTAGCCTCAGTTTCCTATTCTTAGCTGACAGGAGTGGCATCCAGTGTGGTCTTCTGCTGCTGTAGCCCATCTGCTTAAAGGTTCAATGTGTTGTGCGTTCAGAGATGCTCTTCTGCATACCTTGGTTGTAACAAGTAGTTATTTGAGTTACTGTTGCCTTTCTATCAGCTCAAACCTGTCTGGCCATTGACCTCTGACCTCTGCCATCAACAAACATTTTCGCCCAGAGGACTGCCGCTCACTGAATATTTCCTCTGTTTCTTTTTCAGACCATTTCCTGTAAACCCTAGAGATGGTTGTGCGGGAATATCCAAGTTGATCAGCACTTTCTGAAATACTCAAATCAGTGCATCTGGCACCAATCAGAATCAGAAACAGTTTTATTGCCAAGTTTCACAACTAAGAAGGAATTTATTCTGGCCGTTGGTGCAACATGCCACGTTCAAAATCACTTATAGTTGTGCTCAAAAGTTTGCATACCCTTGGAGAATTGTTAATATGTACCATTTTTAAAGAAAACATGAGTGAGCAGGCAAAACACATATTTTTTATTTCTTATGGGATTCATATTAAACTGGAGGTTACAACAGAATGGCACAATCATAAAACAAAACATGTCAACAATGAAAAAAATGAAATGACCCCTGTTCAAAAGTCTGCATACCCTTAGTTCTTAATATTGTGTATTGTCCCCTTTAGCAAGAATGACAGTGTGCAATCTTTTGTAATAGTTGTCTGTGAGGCCTCGAATTCTTGCAGGTGGTATAGCTGCCCATTCGTCTTGGCAAAATACCTCCAGGTCATGCAAAGTCGTCGTGCATGAACCGCACGTTTGAGATCTTCCTAGAGTCGCTCGATGATATTAAGGTCAGGAGACTGTGATAGCCACACCAGAACCTTCACCTTTATCTGTTGTAACCACTGGAGGGTTAATTGGAGGGTCCCATGCGCAGCTTTTGTGTAGAAGAATGCAAATTGCCTGCCAGTATTTTCTGATAACATGCTGCCACCAATTTTTACAAGATTCCCCGTGCCTTTAGAGCTCACACACCCCCAAAACATCAATGAGCCACCACCATGCTTCACAGTGGGGATGATATTCTGTTCACTGTAGGCCTTGTTGACCCCTCTCCAAACATAGTGCTTATGGTTGTGACCATAAAGCTCTATTTTGGTCTCGTCACTCCAAATTACAGTGTGCCAGAAGCTGTAAGGCGTGTTAAGGTGCTGTCGGGCATATTGTAACCAAGTTTTTTGTGGCATTGGCGTAGTATAGGCTTCTTTCTGGCAACTGGACCATGCTGATCATTTTTGTTCAAGTATTGTCGTATTGTGGTCCTTGAAACAACCACACCGTCTTTTTCCAGAGCAGTCTGTATTTCTCCTGAGGTTACCAGTGGGTTTTTCTTTGTATCCAGGACAATTCTTCTGGCAGTTTTGGCTGAAATCTTTCTTGGTCTACCTGACCTTGGGTTGCAGCCTAACATTTGCAAGGCTTTGGATATCCTTTTCCATCTTAATATACTTCCATTACCTTGTTACGCATGTCTTTTGAGCAGAAATGTAAATCATCTTTCCTCCCCATTCTGATGCTTTGTTTGAACTTCGGCTGATCGTCTTGACCATAAATGCGTCTACATGCCTAAATACGTTCAGTTTCTGCCATGTGATTGGCTGATTAGATATATGCGTTAATGAGCAGTTGAAAAGGAGTCCCTAATGAAGTGGCCAGTGAATGTATATAAGTGCCTTAAAAATGTTTTTTGTAGCAGTAAGCCTTATTTTGAATGGCCCAAAGGGAATGGAATATTTAGCATTAAAAATCTATTCTTGTGTATTTCCATACAGCACCTGCTCCATGTCTGACAATTGTTGATCAGGACATCTCTTTGGATCTTCTCACAGACGTCTCTGTGGATTTTGTCTTTGGATTTTTCAGATTTTTTCAGATTTTTAACATCCACTTCTTTGAAATAAACCTTTTTAATGGAATTACATATTGCTCTCATTTCTTTTATTTGTATTGGTATCAATATGGAACACAAGAGAGGGGGTAGTGTAATGTTGAATCTTGTCAATGTGAAAGTGACAGTGCTGAAAGTTAAGATAAAAAGTAAATGTGAAAACTAATGTGAAACTCCACATGAGAAAAGTAATGTAAAATTCCATACGTGAAAAGTAATGTGAAATTCCACATGTGAAAAGTAATGTGAAATTCCACATGTAAAAAGTAATGTGAATTTCCACGTGAAAAGTAATGTGAAACTCCACATGTGGAATGCTTTAATAAATCACATGTGAAGTGTCTAAAAACCACATGTACTCACATGTGAACAACCTGTGATGTTTCACATGTGAAATTCATGTGGTTTTTCACATGTGAAATTCATGTGGTTTTTCTGTAAGGGACCTCACACCCGTCCTTGAGTGTGACCGAGAATAAAATGTTTCTACCATATGTCTCAAGCGAAAATACTGTATTTTTTGGAATGTGCGGGTTAGGACATCGGTTTTTACTCATGAGAATACTGTCGGACCTTGGGCAAGAGTGATTGATTGCTTATACATAACATAAACTGCGTATTAGAATACGTGGCCTAGCATAGAAATAAAATATAATTGGAAACTCGAAATTGCTCAAATTGGCATTTTTTCTAGCATTACCATGACTCAACGCATTTCTCATTAGTTTTTCTCAGATTCTATCTACAGTTTACAATGTCTTAGTCTACAGTTATTTGGTTAAAAAATAACATTCCTATTTTATTCTTTAATGTTCTAAATGTTTTAAGCAATTGGCATGTGATTTTCATGAAAACGTTTCCTGTCATGTTCATTTATTTGTAAGCAAAGATAAATTAACATGCTATTATATTCGTTCGAAATCAAATGTCTAGCAAGCTGTCGAACGAATAATAAGGTAAGCTATAACTTTGTGATTGTCACTGCTAACCGTTTGCAGGTATTATTTAAAAAACGTTGCGACTCCAGCTGTTCCAACTGGCTAATTGATTAAAATAAACTTCCTATTTTATTGACGTTTTTTCTTTTTTGTACTTTAAAATATTAAATGTGTCCGAGGAGGTGAATATAAACGTAAAATGTCCCTGAAATTGTTTTCATTCCCATTGCTCATATAACTACAGGGCAGTTTGAAATATAATGGTGTAAGGATCACTGGAGAACATTCTAGCAACACCCGACAATGTTCACTAACTTACGGATACTTTTAACGAGTGTATTCGTTTCAACACACATCCTACATCAACGAAAATGTACACACTAAACAGAAAAAATAAATTGAACACACATATAAGCCTAAATATGCATTCATTCCTGATTAGTGTGAACTAGCCTACAAAACAATCAAATGGCCATTACAAACCTATTTCTATAGGGATATGTGTTAGGTTAATACAGTGGTTATTAATCTGCGTAGACCAGCCTATTATCTCTGGATGAACTGGTGATGATGGATGGGCTACTTTGACTGCATACGAAAAACTACGAAAAAATACATGCATAGACTCCACACACTGCAGCTCCAATTGTTATACATAATGGCTCCGGGTAAAATAACCGTCCTATTTGATTCAGTAATGTTTGTCCGGGTGATTCCATATTAGCCCTGGATCTTTGATCAAGGTCCAAAAAATATTTGTTATATAGAGAGGTGAAATGATGCATTAGAAATATTCTAAAGGCGACAGCGGACTAGAGCTCAGTTTATATAAGCGCGGCTGTACGTTCGTTTTGAATAGCGGAGGGTTGTTAGGCTGTGAATTAGTATACTAGCTGCTATAGGTCACAACTAGTGAGCAACGCTTTCTCTTTTTACAATGCAAGAAGTTCAACTTAAGCACTTAAACAAGACTAAAACTTGTATTCGTTGTAATATTGCCTGGATTGAATATTTATTGGACAATCCTGTTTTGTATTACCTACAATGTTTTATCATTTGAGCAAAATGTCATGGCACACTTGATGCGTGCTCACCTTATGCCAACGTGCTACTATTCAGCCGATTGCTCATTGTTCTGACTTAATGCTTTGGAGTTCAAAGGTTGCCTTGCTTTAGGGTTTCAAATAACTATTAATGAACAATAATAGGCCCATCACTGGACGGAATCAAAGAACGATGGGCTGTAGCAACCATTACATGGCCTTTTAATGGTGCTGCATAATGAATTCGGCCTAATTATACATACTAATGATTATCTAGTTTGAACGACTTAGTATCTCGTTTGAATGACTGTGTAAAAAAAAGTGATGAAAAAAAAAATTTGGAAAAATTTTTTTACTACTTAATTCGTTCAGATGAGAAACGAGATAAGTCGTTCAAACGAGATACTAAGTCGTTTGAACAACTTAGCAAAAAAACAATTAGTAGTAAAAAAAAAAAAACTTACTAAGTTACTACTAATTGTTTTTTTACTACTTCAGGGCTTCAGGGCTTCCGTAAAGATAGGCTGTGCGGAGTCTTTAGATGTTGTTTTTATCGGCATGTAAATTTGTACATCGTCGGCAAAGCAATGAAAGGAGATATTGTGTTTCTTAAAAATGGACCACAATGGCAACATATATAATGAAAAAAGGATGGGGCCTAAAATGGAGAATTGGGGGACCCCACAAGTGAGAGGTGCCGTGGTTGATGAAAATTCGGCTAGGTGGACCGAAAAACACCTATCAGTCAGGTATTACTCAAACCATTTCAGGACAGTTCCTTTGATGCCAGTGGACTGTTCAAGGCGTTTCAAGAGAATCCTATGATCCACCGTGTCAAAGGCTGCAGACAGGTCCAGAAGCACCAGAATAGCGGGTCTCCCTGAGTCAACAGTTTCAAGGAGATCGTTAAAAACTCTTAAGAGTGCTGTTTCAGTACTATGACATGGCTTGAAGCCAGACAAACTTTTCCTGGATATCATGATTTTCTAAAAACATTGTCAATTGGTTAAGAACTACTCTTTCTAGTACTTTAGAGAGAAAAGGTAGCTTAGAGATGGGCCTAAAATTTGAAAGAACATTAGGATCCAGGTTTACTTTTTTTTAATAAGAGGCTGTACTACAGCATGTTTAAAAGCAGCTGGAACACACCCAGAAATAAAGCAAGTATTATTCAGAATAAGAATACTGGGCCCAACCGTATCAAAAATATCTTTTAAAAGACGAGAGGGAATGGTATCCAGGGGACAGTTTGTGGGGCGCATGGTACGAACTACCTTTGTTAATAATGAAAGTGATACAGGCTCAAACTGATCGAAGACAGCTGAGAAAGTAGAGGGAGCAGAAGGGTCTAGGGCGGAGGAAGTTAGTACTTTTTTTAGAGCAGCAATCTTTCCAATAAAAAAGATTTTAAAATCCTCACAGTTTGGCTGATGGAACGATACAAGCCGCGCTACTGGGGTTTATCAGAGAGTTAAGAGAGTTGAAGAGAACCTGAGGCCTATGATTATTGTTGAAAACAAGGTTTGATATAAATTGTGCTTTTGCAGCTTTAACAGCTCTCTGACAGTTAGTACAGCAGTCACGTAGCATTCCTAGGGAAACCTGGAGTTTATCCTTCTTCCATTTTCTTTCAGCTTCTCTAAGTGAACGTCTGAGAGTGCGGATATTGTCATTTAGCCAAAGCTCTAAACATGGCTTTGCGCGTTTAGATTTGAACGGCGCAACAGAGTCTAAGACATAAGTGCAAATGGAATGCATGACACTAGAAATATCATCAGCACTAAGAGCACAGCTGTCATCTAGATTACACAACATAGACTCATTAAAAGCATTAGAAAAATGCAACGAAGTTAAGGGGTTAATCGCACGCAATTTACGTGCAGGAACACAATTTTCAGCCTTAGAGCAGGGAACTGTGACAGTGAACAAAACAGGCAGGTGATCTGATAAACAACTGCGTCAGAGCATCTCCAAAACTGCAGCCCTTGTGGGGTGTTCCCGGTCTGCAGTGGTCAGTACCTATCAAAAGTGGTCCAAGGAAGGAAAAGCGGTAAACCGGCGACAGGGTCATGGGCGGCCAAGGCTCATTGATGCACATGGGGAGCGAAGGCTGGCCTGTGTGTTCTGATCCAACAGACGAGCTACTGTAGCTCAAATTGCGGAAAAAGTTAATGCTGGTACTGATAGAAAGATGTCACAACACACAGTGGATCGCAGTTTGTTGCATATGTGCCTACAATGGGCACGTGAGCATCAGAACTGGACTACGGAGCAATGGAAGAAGGTGGCCTGGTCTGATGAATCACGTTTTCTTTTCCATCACGTGGATGGCTGGGTGCGAATGTGTCGCTTACCTGGAGGACACATGGCATCAGGATGCACTATGGGAAGAAGGCAAGCCAGCGGAGGCAGTGTGATGCTTTGGGCAGTGTTCTGCTGGGAAACCTTGGGTCCTGCCATTCATGTGGATGTTACTTTGACATGTATCACCTACCTAAGCATTGTTGCAGACCATGTCCACCCTTTCATGGCAGTGGTATTCCCTGATGGCATTGGCCTCTTCAGCAGAATAATGCGCCCTGCCACAAAGCAAAAATGGTTCAGGAGTGGTTTGAGGAACACAACAACAAGTTCAAGGTGTTGACTTGGCCTCCAAATTCCCCAGATCTCAATCCAATCAAGCATCTGTGGGATGTTCTGGACAAACAAGTCTGATCCATGGAGGCCCCACCTCGCATCTTACAGGACTTAAAGGATCTGCTGCTAACGTCTTGGTGCCAGATACCACAGCACACCTTCAAAGGTCTGGTGGAGTCCATGCCTCGACTGGTCAGGGCTGTTTTGGTGGCAAAAGGGAGATATACACAATATTAGGCAGGTGGTCATAATCTTATGGCTGATCTGTGTAATGCACAATTATGATTATCATTAAGATGATGCTCCTGTCGGCTGCATGCGGGTAGCATGCTTTTTATTGTTTGCATGGCTGCGAAGCGCTCCCTCTCCCATATTTGATAGATTGATAGTAGCTTTACAAACTTTACATTTAACTGTGCTGTCATCTACTTTTAACACCCAGTCATTGAAGTCATCATTATGTAGCCAAAGCTCTTGAAATGTACATTTTCCTGGCATGTTTGCCTTCGTTAGCAGGTACAGGAGACCGCATATCTTGACTGAAGTGATTGCCAGTTGACGAGCAGGAAGGGGATAAATGGATGCTGAAAAATTAAGTAGCCTAACCATAACAATACGCAATACAGGAAATGTGTGAAACAACCCGATAAAGGAGAATACAGCATGGAAAATATATGTTGATAAATGGCAAATAAAATTTTATCACACAACAAAATTCCCTGATATTCCATGACTTGGACTAAAAAAATATAAAATCCCCAGACTTTCCTTGTCTGGAATATACTTTTTAAAATCCCATGATATTCCAGAAATTCCATGACCAGTGGGAACCCTGGCTTAATCTTAATTGTCAACTGAGCCCAGATTTACCTTAGATATACCAGATTTACCCTACATATACTTGTCAGGCCAGCTTCCTCTGATTGGGGACAACTGAAACAGAAACACAGATATGCCTAGAAGCATCTGTTTCCTGCCAGGTCCTGACTATGGCCCCCAGCCAGTGTAGAGATGTCTAGGGGCCTCCTTTTAGCCAGGATCTGACATAGACACATACCCCTTGTGACTAGTCTTCTGACAAGGTTGAAGAAACATTTATTTGGGCCCTTCATTGCTGTAGGTTAGACAAAAATGTCCGCTACCCTTAAGTACACTGTGACACAGTGTTGAATTGGCTCTGTACTCCAGGACATTGCATTTGAAATCAAACAATGACTAACAGGTTCAAGTGCAGACTGCCAGCTATAATTTGAGGGAATTTACCAAAAACCATGAACTATGTAGGAATTACAGCCCTTTTTATATAGTATCTCACAAAAGTGAGTACACCCCTCACATTTTTGCAAATATTTGATTATATCTTTTCATTTGACAACACCGAAGAAATGACACTTTGCTACAATGTAAAGTAGTGAGTGTACAGCTTGTATAACAGTGCAAATTTGCTGTCCCCTCAAAATAACTCAACACACAGCCATTAATGTCTAAACCGCTGGCAACAAAAGTGAGTACACCCCTAAATGAAAATGTCCAAATTGAGCCCAATTAGCCATTTTCCCTCCCCGGTGTCATGTGACTCGTTAGTGTTACAAGGTCTCCGGTGTAAATGGGGAGCAGGTGTGTTAAATTTAGTGTTATCACTCTCACACTCCCTCATACTGGTCCCTGGAAGTACAACATGGCACCTCATGGCAAAGAACTCTCTGAGGAACTATCTGAAAAAAAGAATTGTTGCTCTACATAAAGATGGCCTAGGCTATAAAAAGATTGCCAAGACCCTGAAACTGAGCTGCAGCACGGTGGCCAAGACCATACAGCGGTTTAACAGGACAGGTTCCACTCAGAACAGGCCTGGCCATGGTCGACCAAAGAAGTTGAGTGCACGTGCTCAGCGTCATATCCAGAGGTTGTCTTTGGGAAATAGACGTATGAGTGCTGCCAGCATTGCTGCAGAAGTTGAAGGGGTGGGTGGTCAGCCTGTCAGTGCTCAGACCATACGCCGCACACTGCATCAAATTGGTCTGCATGGCTGTCATCCCAGAAGGAAGCCTCTTCTAAAGATGATGCACAAGAAAGCCCGCAAACAGTTTGCTGAAGACAAGCATGGATGGATTACTAGAACCATTACTGGAACCACGTCCTGTGGTCTGATGAGACCAAGATAAACTTATTTGGTTCAGATGGTGTCAAGCGTGTGTGGCGGCAACCAGGTGAGGAGTACAAAGACAAGTGTGTCTTGCCTACAGTCAAACATGGTGGTGGGAGTGTCATGGTCTGGGGCTGCATGAGTGCTGCCGGCACTGGGGAGCCACAGTTCATTGAGGGAACCATGAATGCCAACATGTACTGTTACATACGGAAGCAGAGCATGATCCCCTCCCTTCGGAGACTGGGCCGCAGGGCAGTATTCCAACATGATAACGACCCCAAACACACCTCCAAGACGACCACTGCCTTGCTAAAAAAGCTGAGGGTAAAGGTGATGGACTGGCCAAGCATGTCTCCAGACCTAAACCCTATTGAGCATCTGTGGGGCATCCTTAAAAGGAAGGTGGAGGAGCGCAAGGTCTCTAACATCCACCAGCTCTGTGATGTCGTCATGGAGGAGTGGAAAAGGACTCCAGTGGCAACCTGTGAAGCTCTGGTGAACTCCATGCCCAAGAGGGTTAAGGCAGTGCTGAAAAATAATGGTGGCCACCATTATTTAGGGGTGTACTCACTTTTGTTGCCAGCGGTTTAGACATTAATGGCTGTGTGTTGTGTTATTTTGAGGGGACAGCAAATTTACACTGTTATACAAGATGTACACTCACTACTTTACATTGTAGCAAAGTGTCATTTCTTCAGTGTTGTCACATGAAAAGATATAATCAAATATTTACAAAAATGTGAGGGGTGTAATCACTTTTGTGAGATACTGTACATAGTCTCCCCAATTTTAGAAAACTTAAAGTATGGAGAAAAAAATAATAATACAAAATAAATACATATTTACACTACCGTTCAAAAGTTTGGGGTCACTTAGAAATTTCGTTGTTTTGAAAGAAAAGCCCATTTTTTTTGTCTATTAATCGAACCCAGAAACGCTGATGTTAGAAAAAACTGAACTAGTCTAAAGAAGGCCATTTTTATTGCTACATTAATCAGCAGTGCTAACATAATCGCCAAAGGGTTTTCTAATTACCAATTAGCCGTTAAAAATGATAAACTTGGATTAGCAAACACAACATGCCATTGGGACACAGGAGTGATGGTTGCTGATAATGGGCCTCTGTTATCCTATGGAGATATTCCATTAAAAAATCAGTCATTTCCAGGTACAATAGTCGTTTACAACATTAAGAATGTCTACACTGTATTTCTGATCAATTTGATGTTATTTTAATGGACAAAGAAATTGCTTTGTCCACAAGGAAATTCTAAGTGACCCCAAACTTTTGAAGTAGAGTCAGGGGCAGACTGGCCATCTGGCAATTATAGCAAATGCCAGAGGGGCCGGACAATCTTTTTTGGGGTGGGCTGGTCAGATTTCTTTTAAAATATATAAATAAAAATCAGATTTCTTAAAAAATATATAAATCAATTATTTTTGGGGGCACATAGGATGGGTTTTCATGACTTGCACAATTTCACTGTTGCTGTAATAATCCAGAGTAAGCGTTTTTCCCAGTAGGCAACGGTCAGCCTGGTCCCAAGATGGGCTGGCCCGATCAGAGATTGCTCGAATTGGGACTTTCAGTCAAAATCAAACGCGTCATCAGAAAGAGTGCAACGTGAGCTGATAGTAAAGCTAGGTTAATATTGTCTGAATGGAAAATTATAGCTAAATTATTGACCGTAGAAAAAAGGAAAGGCGGTGCTGAAAAAGTTTGAGAAAGCAAAAAAATATGCTCTAATGTCCAACGCTGCCAAATGCGTAAAATTAACCAAACAATTTTTGAAAGGTTTAAGTTTGGCTGTTTTGAGTGCTGTGTCTGAGACTGAGACAGATGAAAGATCAATTGCTGCTGAAGTTGCAGCAGGGACAGTAGTGCAGCGGAGGTAGGAAGAAAAGACAGCTATCTCAAGTCAGTTTCATGCAGTTCACGCTACTTCTGCCAGTTAGCGCTAGTGTTTTTTTTTTAAGGTATATTGTATTAAACTGCTTAGGCTAAATAGCGCAGAACCCCCGTATATCAATATTTCGTGATAATTGGTTATGTAGTTACAAGTGTTAGCTAGCGTGTTACTGAATCGCATGACTGAAATATGAGTAGATTGTGGAATTTGGGGTTCTGGAGCTTTGTGACTAGACTAGGCTACTTGCAATATCGTCTAACATGTTGAAAACGTAACCTATAGCAATAGCTGCCTACTACTGTAAACATTTGTACAGAACTACATTGAACACAAGTAGCTAGTCATGTATTAAAATAAAACATTGAATTAATGCATGCATACAGTATGTAATTAATTAGGTAGGATGGAACATAGGCTTCCATGAAAGGCATTCATTTGCAATAGTTGTTGTATAGCTTGTTAGATAAGATATCATAAGCCACTGGCTTACTTATGTTCTCCTTTGTCCTTTATTTTTTGAATTGTGTGTTTATCACATCTATTCACAACTGGAATGTTGCTGGGCCCAGTGCAGACAGTCCAGACTGCACCAGAGTCAAGTGCAGTGGAGGTAGGAAGACAACATTGAGAGACACACTGACACATACAGCTCCGGAAAAAATTAAAAGACCACTGCAGCTTTTTCTTTCCTTTCCAAAAAAGTTGAAAGTAAAGTTTTGAGTGAGGAACAGAAGCATTCAATTTGCACTGGTCTCTTAATTTTAACCCTTCTGTTCCTCACTCAAAACCTTCCTTTTCGACTTTTTTGGATCGAAAGAAAAAGGTGCAGTGGTCTCTTAATTTTTTCCGGAGCTGTATGCTGCCAGTTTCTTAATATTGTGGCTCTAATTAACCCTTAGGATATGAGGTACCTGTGCATGTGTCACACACACGGATCACACTCCTACCCTACACCACTCCTACCACACACGGATCACACTCCTATGCACCTACCCTTACACCACACACATGCATGGATTCGCAGCTCACACTAGCACACACAAACACTTTAACCTACTTTAATTCACAAATAACTGTACAGCATAGTGTTTAAACATTTTAAAAGCTGTTGGTACACACAAACAAACACACACACAACTATAACCGCTGCTACTATTTATAATTTTTACATATTTTGTAGTATTTATTTTCTATATTATTCTACACATTCCTATTGTCTATGTCTATGTTCCAATTGCCTTTTGTACTGTTATGATTACTTGGTTGTATTCATGTGTATTCCAGTGTTGAGAGCAGTCTATGAGAAAGCATTTCGCTGTAACATTTACATCCTATACTCTGGACATGTGATAAATAGATTTTGACAACCAGCCACTTGTTGCTAAATTACTTAACAGTGATATGGGTCAATAAGTACAGAGCAGGCATGTATTAAAAAAGTTTTTTGTGTGTTCTTTAACTAGGATGTTGCTGGAATCAGTACAGCCGGAGTCCCCTAGTCTTCTAGTACCAGTGCTGTGAAGGACGCTAATGTAGGTCTAGCAGAGACAGGGAGGAGTGTGGTAGAGGCAGGAAGAAAACAGTGACACACAAATGTACTTTGGGTTTGTAATTATCTCTAGAGGGGAACACAAATGACAATAATCCTAATGATATCTACATGTAGATACATTTAAACTTAACTGTAACAAGGAAAATCAGACAGATAGGCAAAGTTCATAGTGTGAGGACAGAGAGGAACAAGGAGAATCAAACAGACAGACAAAGTTCACAGTAAGAACTGCGACAAACGAGGAGAATCAGACAGACAAAGTTCATAGAGTGACAACAAAGAGGAACAAGGAGAATCAGACAGACAGTGACAACAAAGAACAACATACTGTAGTATGTAATGTATAGACAGACAGCACACAACAGTGGTACAACAGACTCAGATGCACAGCATTTGTGTTTTTACATATTGTACTGTGTGTGCATTTGTTACAAACATGCTTTTTAAAAAGTAGTGAGCATCATCTGCCAGTCACTTATAGATTAAAGGTTTAAATAATTGTGATATACTGTACTGCTTATATATTATTTTAGTAGCACTACCATCTGTACACAAATGTGAGTAGCGAATGCATGTGTCCATTGGTGGGGATGTGCAGGCATGGTAATGTGGGCTGGTGTGGCTACGGTGCCAGGGCTGAATTTTTGTCCCAATCAGCCCCTGGGTAGAGTATATATTACTTAGATGGTGTGTGTAGGTAGGGATAGGACGAATGAACACGAAGCTCCATTCAGTTTTCCCGAGCTGTACTGTTTCAATGCAGTGTACCAGAAGCTCGTTTCAAAGTACAACACCACGTGACCAATGACGTTCGAAGCTTCGGATGTCACAAAATTACCTTCAATTTCCAAGGCCCAACAGGTGTCGTTTTTGGAATGGCTGTTTTGAAACTGCATGCATAAAAGGTTAATGAAATCCAGTCACTTCTAGGGTAGGGATCTGAGACACCCATGCGAATAGAAATTAGAGAGAAGGGTTTGAAAGAGCAAGTTAGTCAAGAGAGTCATAGAGCTAGTTATTTAATTGTAGTCATAGAACAGTAATTTGAGAGTCATTCAAGAGAATAATTTAGTGTAGGTTAGCTATTATTTGAGAGTCATACAAAAGAGTAGGTAATTTGAGTAGACAAGGTAATCATTAAGAGGGTTGCTTAGTGTCACGGATGGTGTAGTGGTGGACAGGTAGGAACCAGGCGCAGGCAGAGTGGCAGTCGATGTTTTATATTTAATAGAAAAGAACACCGAGCACTCAAACAAAACTAAATCGAAAATAAAGACTTAAACAAATCTAAAATGAACCACTCACCACATACACGAAACATGCAGAGACAAGGAACAATGACCGACAAATGAGGGGAGCAGAGGAGAAACATTTAAACACATACTGATGACTTAATTGGGACCTGGTGTGAGTGACAATTGGAGACAAGACAAATGAAGGAGTCCGGGGTGAGTTCATGAATCATGGGAAACCGGGAAAAGCGGGAGATGACGGAGCTGTCCGTCACCTCACCGTCACACTTAGCTAGGTTCTTGGAAAGGGTGATAGGATTGTGTATTAGAGAGCAATGGAGAATGTATGTATGACTGTTCATTTCATCAACAAAAATAGTGACGAAAATATTCGTTAAATACCTATTTATCAATGGCAGTTGACGAGACGATAACACTGAATAGAAACAGAAAAAACTAAAAATACTTTTACATTTTGCTTTAAAAAAACGAAACTAGACGAAATTATCTTTGTGACAATAGGCTTATTTAACTACCATTGTTGCAAATGAGGATTTTGGAAAGAGAGGTTCTCTGTGGTTTTTTTTCAAGATCTGCTTTCAGATGTGACCAAAAGACTTCTGAAAGCATATTATCCCAATATACGCACAGGCAAAGGCTGTGGTGTGGTGCCTGGAGACACGGCTATACCCATATTTTTTAACGATCAAAAGGTTTTGGAATCTTCTGTTCTCCCATTTGTTCTTACATTGTTCTTACATTTCTTACAAACTGATATTTCCATCCATGTCAATTAAACTGCGTGAACAATAACACATGTGCAACACACATTTTCCACTGGCTTATTACATTTTGGACATATCACGCTTCCATTTCTCAATACATATCACGCTTCCAACACTGCGCATACAATTTTAATTAATAGGCCTGATTGTAGGCCATATCAACATTGTAAGCGAAACATTATGATATGTCCCATTAGCCTTGTTGGATATGGTGATATGTTTAGGTTGCTATAGGTTAATGAGGCAATAACTGTGATTGGACTAAAATGAGACTAAAACATACAGTAAGGGCATTTTGTTGACTAAAATGGCTCAATTATTATTCAGATGATATAAATGTGATGTAAATGACTTAAACTGAAAGATATATTAGTATAATATCACGTGATCGATGACGTCCGAAACCTCGTTTGACCAAGTTCTTTTCAAACCGGAACGCAACACCCCACAGTTCAGAAATGACCAAATACCAAAGTAATGCACCTAATACTGTGGCGCAGCCATAGTACTCCAGACTGCTGTTCACATGGTCACGGGTTCGATTCTTCCTGTTGCGGTTAATTGGATCTCGTTGAATGCAAAATGTCATCCTTTCTCCCTCCACGAATTCCTGTTTTATTGAGGTAACCTTTTTCTTACCTTTTTCTTCATTATTCATTCGTCCTTACCATTACTTCGAATACAACGCTCCAGGATAAATCTACGGCACCCTTGAGGATAATTCTCTCCCTGTCCGCTATAAAACAGATGCCAGCTTGCAGTTCGAGGAGGTCAGTTCTGATCTGTTAAAAGGAGTTAGGGTGACCAGAGAGGAGGAAGGAGAAGTATGCAGCTTGCAGCAGAGGCTGAAAAAGGAGAAGCTGGAAGAGAAGCCGGAAATGGAGATGCTGTACTGCTGCAAAGGTGCAAGGAAAAGAGAAGGAAGACAGGCAGGAGAAAGTTGGAGAGGCTGCCCAAGCATCGACTGCCAGCACCCAGTCCTCCAAGACCTCCACTGGGAGGTCACCCTAAAAAAGACAGTGTCCCGTGGAGAGCGGTTTGTCTTCGGTGGTCTTTTGTGCACCACAACACCAAGGTTATGGGTTTGAATCCCAGTGAGGTCACTAATCTATGGCCTTAGGGTGGTGATTCTAAAATTTTCAGTCCGGATGGATCAGGCAAAACATTGTAAAATACATATAGTATATTCACCAAATGTTTGAGTGATGAACAATTAGGAACAATGAGCATAGTGATAGTAAATAGTATTTTAACAATGAAGAAGAAAATTCTATCAAATGTTATGCATGTATTTTATTTGAATATCATGTGTTTCAATGTGAAACGTCTTCCAGGATGTCACTGATGTTCGATCTTATGTGTTGTACTAGTGAATAAGAAGTGTTTAGAATTTGGAAAAATGTTATTAGCAAGTTGACAAAAAACTGATCAATAAAACACAAGGGTGTTTGGTGAATGGACAATCTACCAAGGATAAAGGCTGTCTGATTATATCTGTTTGCTGTGGTATATTAGCCACATACCACAAAACCAAAGGTGTGTTAACAGTAGAAAGTACTGTATGTATCTGCTGATATATGGAGGACCAAACCTGTCAAAATTAGAAATAAATAAATAAATGTATCAATAAATAGTATGAGTATGAATAATAGTATGAATCAATATTATTTCCCTATTTATTTAATTTCTTGATCATTAATTTCTGTATTAATTTATTTCATATTAATTTCCATAATCTTATATTTCTATATTTATTTATTTCCATATTATTTTATTTGTCTTCACAGTCTGATTCTATCTGCTGCTCTAGGCTTGATTGCTACGTCTGACTCTTAGTCCCGCCCCTCATTAGCTTAAGGACAAGGAACTACAGAAATAAATAAATACAGAAATAAATATATAAAGAAATATAAGATTACGGAAATGAATATGAAAATAAATAAATACAGAAATTAATGATCAAGAAATTATATTGATTGATAATATTAAGAATAAAATTGAGGAGCACTTCTACAACAACTCCAAACCCCAACACGTGGCAGGGCATTCAAGCCATCACTGAATACCGGCCAAAGAACCCTACCCCCACAGCCAGCGACGTCTCCTTTACCGACGAGTTAAACACTTCTACGCTCGCTTCGACAGGGACAACAAAGAGCCAGCCATTAAAGCTGAACTCCCCCCAGACGTCCCTCCCTCAGACTATCCACTGCAGAAGTGTCGTCTGCACTGAGCAGGGTGAATGCACGCAAGGCTGCTGGCATCCCCAGGCGTGTGCTCAGAGCATGTGCTGGGCAGCTGGCCGAGGTCTTTACCGACATTTTCAACATGTCACTGGCCCGAGCTGTTGTCCCAGTGTGCTTCAAGACTGCAACCATTGTGCTAGTGCCCGAAGCAGTTGACTGCGTCTAGCCTGAATGACTTCCGACCGGTTGCACTCACCCCCACAATCATGAAGTGCTTTGAAAGACTAGTGACTGGCCCACCTTAAGTCCTGCCCCAACACTGGATCCCTACCAGTTTGCCTAACAGGTCTACAGAGGACGCCATCTTCACAGCACTACACTCTGCCCTGACCCACCTGGACAAAACCAACACCTACTGTATGTGAGAATGCTATTCATAGACTCAACACTGTCATCCCCTCTAGGCTGGTCAACAAATTCCATTACCTGGGGATCAGCCCCTCTCTCTGCAACTGGATTCTGGACTTCCTAACCAACAGACCCCAGTCTGTCAGGTCAGACAACACCTCCTCCACCCTGATCCTGAACACTGGTGTAACTCAAGGCTGTGTGCCGTCTCCTCTACTCCCTCTTCACCCACGACTGCGTTCCTGTACACGGTTCGAACACCATCATCAAGTTTGCATATGACACCATGGTAGTAGGCCTGATTAGTGACAATGACGAGTCAGCTTACAGGGAAGAGGTCATTCGCCTGGCGGCATGGTGCGCTGACAACAACCTGGCCCTCAACGCAAAGAAAACTAAGGAACTCATTGTGGATTACAAGTCTAAAAGCTGCAGCCACGCCCCAGTCATCATTGATGGTACTGAGGGGGAGCGTGTGTCCAGCTTCAAATTCCAGGGTGTCCACATCTCTGAGGACCTCTCCTGGTCCCTCAACACCTCAGCTCTGGTCAAAAAGGTGCAGCAGTGCCTGTACTTTTTGAGGTGGCTGAAAATCAGCGATGAGGCTCGGGTCAAGGATACCCCCAGCAGGAACCCAGGAATGCTCCTCGGGTCCATAGCCTTCCCAGTCAACCAGGTATTGGAAGCCTTGGCCCCGGGGCCGGACCCTCAGGAGACGCTGCACCGTGAAAGCCTGATGGCCGTCGATGAGACGGGGAAGAGGGGCAGTCCTAGGAACAGGAGACAAGGCACAGTGAGAGACCGGTTTTAGACGAGACACATGAAAGGGGGGGTGAACACGGAGAGAGCGATGCAACAGTAACCTAACAGCCGAGCGACTGAAGACCCGGGCGATCCGAAAGGGCCCGATGTAACGGGGAGACAGCTTGCTGCTTTCCACCCGGAGTGGCAGATCCCGGGTGGACAGCCACACCCTCTGGCCAACACGGTAACGGGGAGCCGGAGTCCTGCGGCGATCGGCCTGCAGTCGGTACTGGGCGTTGGTGCGCAGGAGAGCCGCCCAGGCCCGCTTCCATGTCCGACGACAGCGCCGAACGAACAACTGGGCGGACGGGACACCCACTTCCTCCACCTGCTCCGGGAACAGCGGAGGCTGGTAGCCCAAGGCACACTCACAGGGGGAGAGACCAGTAGAGGAAGAGGGCAGAGTGTTGCTGGCATACTCTACCCAGACAAGGTGCTGGCTCCAGGTGGTGGGGTTGTCCGAAACCAGGCACTGCAGTACTGTTTCCAGGTCCTGGTTGGCCCACTCCGACTGGCCGTTGGTCTGGGGGTGAACAACTTCCGGGGTCAGGGTGCAATCGCTGCGCTCGGTGGACCTCCTCCACAATACCCCAGACCAGAGACGTGGCCAGGCAGGCGGCAGGGAGAATGGGCTCAGAATCTCGGGGGGCAGTAGGAGGCCCGAACACACGAGAGAGGGCATCCGTCTTGGTGTTCTTAGAGCCAGGACGATAGGACAAGGTGAAGTCGAAACGGGTGAAGAGCAGAGCCCACCTGGCTTGCCGGGAATTGAGGCGCTTGGCTGACCGCAGGTACTCCAGGTTCTCATGGTCGGTCCACACCAGGAACGGGGTCCCTGACCCCTCCAACCAATGCCTCCACTCCATGTGTGCAGTCTTGACTGCCAACAACTCCCTGTTGCCGACGTCGTAATTCCACTCTGCGGGACTGAGCCGACGTGAGAGGAATGCACAGGGGTGCAACTTCTGGTCACGGTCCGACCTCTGTGACAGCACTGCACCCACCCCACCGTTGGAGGCATCCACCTCCACCACGAACTGTGGGGCAGGGTCAGGGTGAATCAGAACAGGCGCTGAGGTAAAGCGCCGTTTAAGAGCAGCAAAGGCCTGGACAGCTGTCGGGGACCACACAAAAGGCACCTTTGTTGAGGTAAGGGTGGTGAGCGGGGCGGCCAACATGCTGTAACCCTGGATGAACCTCCTATAGAAGTTGGCAAACCCCAGGAACCGTTGGAGCTCCAACCGAGAGGTGGGCTGGGGCCACTCAGTGACAGCTTTGACCTTGCTTGGGTTCATCTGGATGCTGCCGGCGGCCACGATGTAACCCAAAAAGGGGAAGGTAGAGCGATGAAATTCGCACTTCTTGGCCTTGACATAAAGCTGGTTCTCCAACAGCCGCTGGAGGACTTGTCGCACGTGGGCTGTGTGCTCTTGGGCGGTGCGGGAGTAGACCAGTATGTCGTCCAGGTAAACGAAGACAAATCTGTTCAGCATGTCCTGGAGCACGTCGTTGAACAGGGACTGAAAGACGGCGGGAGTATTGGTTAACCCGAACAGCATCACCAGGTACTCGTAATGACCACTGGCGGTATTGAATGCAGTCTTCCACAAGTCCCCCTCCTGCATCCGTACCAGATGGTAGGCGTTGCAGAGATCCATCTTGGTGAAGATGGTGGCACCCTGGAGCAGTTCAAAGGCAGAGGAGAGGAGAGGAAGAGGATAGCGGTTCTTTACCGTGATGTCGTTCAAACCTCTGTAGTCTATGCAGGGACGCAGAGTGTTGTCTTTCTTGGCCACGAAGAAAAACCCTGCACCAGCAGGGGAGGAGGGCGGACTTATGATCCCAGCCCTGAGGGATGATTCCACGTAGTCCCCCATGGCCTTAGTCTCAGGACCGAACAGCGAGTAAAGGTGCCCACGGGGGGGGTGCTGTGCCAGGACCGAGTTCTATAGCGCAGTCGTAAGGACGATGAGGCGGCAGAGAGGTAGCACAGGCTTTGTTGAAGACTTCCTTTACATCCCAGTTTTGAGCAGGGACTGAGGAGACGTAGATGTCAGATGGCGGAGGCGGAACGTCGCTAGTCAGGGTGTGTGGAGCAGACTTCAAACAGTTAGCGAGACAAAAGGAACTCCAACCCGCGATGGAACCAGTCGACCAGACTATGTGGGGATTATGTTTGGTGAGCCAAGAAAGACCCAATACCACCGGGACCTGGGGAGATCTCAGGGGCAGAAACTGTATCTTCTCCCTGTGATTACCTGACAAAACCAGGGTGACAGGAGCAGAAATGTGAGAAATGCGTCCGACTGAATGACCGTCCAGGGCTGTGGCTTCAATGGGTGCCTGGAGAGGGTGAGAGGGTATACCCAGTTGGGTGATAAGGGAGGAATCTATGAAGCACTCGTCAGCCCCGGAATCTATGAGTGCATTCACCTCCATGGATTGGGAGTCCCACATAATAGTGGCATGAAATGGGAAATGGGCTGTTGGGACCCAGGGGATCCTTGTTTGGCTCACCCGTAATCCCCGTCCTCACGGATGAGCCTGGTCTTTTAACGGGCAGCCGGCTATGAAATGACCCGCTTCACCGCAATAGAGACAGCTACGGCTGGTGAGTCTCTTTTGCCATTCCTCTGGTGTTAACCACGCTCTACCCAGCTGCATAGGCTCGGGTGGGGAGGGGTCGGCAGCTCTCGGGTATCCTTGGTATGACTCGGGTGACGCCGGAAACTCACGAAGCGGTCTATCTGCGCCTCGGCCTGAGAGGCGGCAGTGGCTGGGCGCTGCATTGGGGCGTCCTCTCCCTGTTTCGGTCCCGGAGTCTGCTGCCGATTCGTGTAGCGAGGGCGATAAGGGAATCCAAAGCCGAGGGCATATCCCGAGCTGCGAGCTCGTCCTTAATGGTCTCGGACAACGGGTCCAACTGCAGATGGACCAAGACGAGACGATTTGGCAACTGCCAGAGCAGAGAACAGGGATAAAATACACAGAGGGCTAATGGGGAACCGGGAACACCTGGTGGGGGGTGGAGACAAGACAACAGGTGAAACACATCAGGGTGTGACACACAAAGGATGTCATAACAGACAGCTACGAAGCACAGTGTCTGATAAATCTCTAAATGCATACTACATACGTACTCCAAGTAGATACTTACTTCGTGGGTGATGAAGTATGTACTGTTTAGTATAGTAAACTATTATGCCAGTACTGGGACGGATTGGAACATAATACCTCGTCATGAAATTGCGTCTCAAAATATCAATTTGTCGCACATTAATGAACATCATGCCATGTTTGAATATTTAGCTAGAAACCAATAACCATTGTGTTAAACTGATTAACATTTCTTATGAAGTTTACTTCCACCACAAATAGCATCTATGAACTGTATGGCTTTTGCCACTGGCCATTTAAATAGCTTACAAGCCAGTAATTCTAGTCTCTTACTACTTGGAATAATCATAATAATTGAGCCCATTCTAGCGGTAGTGAATACGAACTTCACACTGCCAAAGCTATGTCATGTCATTGCACGATAATGTTCGTTTTTCCTTTATACGTAAATGACATTAATACAATATATAGGTGAAGATAACTGACTTTTTCATTAAGTGAAAAGACGAGAGAATCGTGGAAACCCCTCGTCTTTTACTGCGCAAGAGGTTGTTTTCTATATTAGGCTACCCCAAAAAGTATGCAGATGCATACTTCTAAAATCCACCAGAAATAGTAGACCATCCGGGTACTTTTGACATACTATATTCACCGTAATATGGTTTGGGACATACTAATCTTCTCGCCTATTAATCTGGCATATATACAGCAGTATGCAAGTATGCAATCTGGGATTCAACCTGCGTGATGATGGCATCTCGGGTAAACAGCCCTGGGCATTCTTCCGTCCAACTTCTACATAGCTAGTTAGCTCCTACGATTCAGTGTCGGCTCAAAACATTCTAATATATTACATACAGCTCCGGAAAAAATTAAGAGACCACTGCACCTTTTTCTTACCTTTCCAAAAAAGTCAAAAAGGAAGGTTTTGAGCGAGGAACAGAAGGGTTAAAATTAAGAGACCACTGCAAATTGAACGCTTCTGATCCACCGAGGTGAAATTAGTTTTATATTCGAGATTCAACAGACATTCACATTCGTTCCTCCTTTCAGGCTCCCTTCCACATTTAGGGACCGAGGTAAAAAAGTAAACCAGGTAATTGCCGAAATGTCAGAAGACGAAACTAGTATCATTATGGACTCTCATCAACATCAATCCACATGCTATATACTATACCACATTTCATATTGTCAAAAAGATCTTTATTGATTTATCATTAATTAATAAATCAATGGAAGCATGTTTAATTCAGTATTTCTTCAATATCTTTTTCAGTGATTGTCAAAGGAACTTCTAACCTGATGTATATTATTCTAAAAATAGCAGGCCTACTTGTTCAAACTTTGATTTGGTGGAAAAATTCTCTATTGATTTATTAATAATCAATAAAACTAATTTAAAGTTTTCTATCTTAAATATATTTTTCAAATGATTATAAAAGGAACTTCAAATCTGATGCATATCATTCTAAAAATAGGTGGCCTACATGTTCAAACTAAGATTTGGTGAAGTCATGGATTTATTAATAATCAATAACTCAATGGAAACACGTTTACTTTGGTATATCTTCAATATCCTTTTCAAAAATTGTCATAGGAACTTCAAACCTGATTTATATTATTCTGAAAAAAGCTTGCCTACTTGTTCAAGCTTTGTTTTGGTGGAAAAAGTAATTATGGATTTATTAATAATCAATAAATCAATGGAAACACATTTCCTTAAATATTTCTTTAATATATTTTTCAATGATTGTCATAGGAACTTGAAACCTGATTGTTATTTTTCTAAAAATAGGTCAATCAATCAATCAAATTTATTTATAAAGCCCTTTTTACATCAGCAGTTGTCACGAAGTGCTTTGACAAAACACCCGGCCTTAAACCCCAAGGAGCAAACAACAGTAGTGTTGAATTTCAGTGGCTAGGAAAAAAATAAAAAAATAGGTGACCTACTTGTTCAGACTATGTTTTGGTGAAAAACGTCATTATGGGTTTATTAATAATCAATAAAACAATGGAAACACATTTAATTTGGTATTTCTTCAATATCTTTTACAATAATTGTCATAGGAACTTCAAACCTAATGTATATTATTCTACAAATAGCTGGAATGCTTGTTCAACCTTTTTTTTCGTGAAAAACGTTTTATTGATTAATTAATAATCAATAAATCAATGGAAATACATTTTATTCGGTAATTCTTCAATATCTTTTCCAATATTTGTCATAAGAATTTCAAACCTGATGTATATTATTCTATAAATAGCTGGCCTACTGGTTCAAGCGTTTTTTTGGTGAAAAATTTAATTATGGATTTATTAATAATCAATAAATCAATTGAAACAGGTTTAATTCGCTATTTCTTCAATATCTTTTTCAATGATTGTCATAGGAACTTCAAACTTGATGTACATTATTCTATACATAGCTGGCCTAGTTGTTTAAACTTTGCCTTGGTGAAAAATGTAATTATGGATATATTAA
>JACXGI010008602.1:0-32318 GCA_016801175.1 Esox masquinongy | reverse complement strand
TTTTAGTTTGGGAATCATTCAATGGAATTGTTATTTCCATGTTGAGAGGTAATCTATTCCTAGTGTTCTGTCTCCCTCATTTAGCTTCAGTTTCTTGTCATTGGGTTATTACAGTTCATTTTTATTTTTGTTACTCTAGTGGACATTATTTGTGTGAAACGTATTTTCATAAAACATAAATGATTACCCCCCCCCCACACACACACACACACTCATATAGTGAATAGAACTATTCACAGTGCAAATGATCATTTCTACGCAACTGCGTAAAAGTCAGGAAAGTCAGAGAGACAGACAGAGTCAGAGAGACAGAGAGAAAGACAGAGTCAGGGAGACAGAGAGAGTCAGAGAGACAGAGAGAGTCAGAGAAAGACAGAGTCAGAGAGACAGAGAGAGTCAGAGAAAGACAGAGTCAGAGAGACAGACAGAGTCAGAGAAAGACAGAGTCAGAGAAAGACAGAATCAGAGAGATAGAGAGAGTCAGAGAGAGTCAGAGAGGCGTATGTCTCTACTAAAGTATTTGTTTACAGCCAGGAGAAGGCTGTATTGATTCCAACTCATCTTTGTCGATGCATATAGACTGAAGGATGTATCATAACAGAGGGATGCCTGGCCCAGACGTGTGTGTCTATACAGTATCATGCAGTATGTGTCTGTGTGTGTGTGTGTGTGTGTGTGTGTGTGTGTGTGTGTGTGTGTGTGTGTGTGTGTGTGGTGTCATAGCCAGCTCCTAGCTCTCGTAACTCACACCCTATAATGATTTCCTCATATGATCATGTTTTAATTAATAGAAGGGTGGATGGATGGCCCTCTTCTGATGCTGTGGTTATCTCCAGGCAGCGATAACCACTCCTTACTAATGATCAATTAACACAGTGAGAAAATAGTGGAGGGACGTGTTGATTTTATACCACATCGATTAGGTAGACAGTTTGAAATACGTCATTTCGTCTTCAACTGGAGCGAGGTTAATATAGGATTAGAACCATAGAATACACACTTTTTGTTCTGTGTTGACAATATATGTGTATTTTCAAAGATGTGCATCCCATCTTTCCAGCCCTCCAATCCGCCATCCCTTCTTTCCACCCCTGTTCTCCCTCATCCCCTGTTTCCACCCATCCGTTCCCTCAACCCTGTGTTCCCCCTGTGATGAGGGAGACCAGAAGAGAGAAATAGAACTAGAGATATGTGGGAAATAGTTCCTGTCTGTGTGTATAGACCAGACTATTCCCACCGCTCCTTAGCTGGGAGATAGAATGGCTAGCGGTTTGCCGGCGCTCCCGAAATTTCCTAGCAGTGTGAATTGTCGTTCCAAGGAGCTCGGAATACAGTCCCCACAGGGCTTGGTGTGCCGGAGATCCACTGACACACGCACAGTAAACAACACGTACACAGCCGGCATCAGAAAAACCAGCTCCAATCATTCCCAAGTCATCGTTTAAGCATTCCACAACAAAGACCGTCCGGAATCTGGGATTAGACAACATGACGTTTGTTTTGCAATTCTATGGCACTGTGAAAAAAACTGGTCCATCATTGCAGGACCTCTACTTATTTCTCAAGTGACACCACCTTGAAACAAACATTAGTGTGTCTCCATCTCGTCTGTCTTTGTCCGGAGCAGGCGGCCACACATATTTAGAATTCTGGACGTGAACAGTAGATCTGTTTATACAGATCACGGTCAGGGGGATTGCTTCATTTTACCAATCTGTTCACCTACAGACAGACAGAGAGAAAGAGAGTTAGCGAGCAGTGAAGACGGACAGAGGGAGAGAAAGAGGCAGTGAGAGGACAGACATTCCGGTAAACAGATGGAACGGTGTATTTGCATGGCGGGGCTTCATTCACAACGTTCCGTATCACCTCGGCCTTTATCTCTCAGCTTAACAGAAAGAACTGATAACAACTGCTCTGAGACAGAGAGAGAGAGAATGCATCGGTTCTTTACATCCCCCTCTCCACACCTCTCTCTTCACTGCTCACTCTTGTTATTCCACTACCCCCTCCCTCTGTCCCGTTCTCTCCCTCTCTCCCCTCTCTCTTTCTCTCTCTCTCCCTCTCTTTGTCTCTACCCTCCCTCTCCACCTGCTTGGTTGCTCTCCCTCTCTGTGCCCGCAGACCAAGCCCTGCCTCTCTGCCATTGGTTGCCGGTCCTCCAATGAGCAGCACGGACGGGCCAGAGGGACTACATATGCAAAGTCTTGCTTCATATTCATGAGCTCCCATCGTGGCTTTAAGTCCTTGATTAGTAGAGTGCTACAGCTTTTGGTCCCAACTGGCTGGCTGCTCTTCCTATAGGCTTGTCACTGGGAGGACCACTGTGTCTCATTGTAGTGCTCTGACAGGAGCGGACGGAGCAAGAGAGAGAGAGAAAGGAGAGAGAGAGGACAGAGAGAGAAGAGAGAGAGGACAGGAGAGGAGGAGAGAGGCGAAAGAAACTTTGATTTATAGAGGAGGTTTTCTCACATTATGGTGGCAGTGAACAGATGGATTCCGTAGAACTTTCCCTGCCTCAGTGTTTCTCCCTGCGCTCTGATCAAGAGTAGGTAAATTTATCCTCTTTACTTCCTCTTGTCATTGTCAATGTGTTTGGACTGTGTGTGCAGCGTGTGTGTTTGCATGTGTTTCACTGTGTGTCTTATTTTGTGCAGTGTTGCGCTGCGGAGATGGCCGGTAGCATGTCAAGGTTTTTTCAGGTAGTGTGTGTGTGTGTTTGTCTTCCCGTGCTGGGCTGCAGTACAGCGAGGAGCTCTCAGCGTGAGGAGCCCAATTTCTGCCTCTCCACCTGAGTTGGGCTAACTGAAATGCACACACTAACACACTTGCGTGTCCGTCCTGGCACAGATCATCGTGCTTTATGCTCCACTTTATAAAAGAGTGTGTGTGTGTGTGTGTGTGTGTTTGTGGTCAATATTGGATGCTTTAGTTCAATAGGCAGGGCAAGCATGTTCAGCGTGTGTGTGAAGGCAGCCGGGAGCGGGGAGAGGGGAGCGGGGAGAGGGGAGCGGGGAGAGGGGAACGTGGTGGCCGAAGAGGACGAGGGAACAGAAGACGGCAGCAGGAGGGGAGAGGGGGAGAAAGGGCTCTTAAATGCCAGGAGAGCTTGAATTTCAGACGTCCAGCACAGCATGTGGCCCTGCCACGGCATTAGAGACAACAGTGCGATGCGCCGCTCCTGACACACACACACACACACACACACACACACGCCGCTCCTGTCACGCACACACGCACACACACGCTGCTCCTTTAGCCAGCGCTTTGCTCTTTTCAGCTGGTGTTAAAGACAGCGTTGGAAATGCAGATTAACTGGCTGGGGAGTGCAGAGGGAACTGCGTGTGCGTTTGCTGTTTTATGTAAATAGAGTGACAGGGTCAGTGAGCGACAACGCACGTCTCTGTCTGAAGAGACACAACACAACGCTGATCAACCACACACGGGAAACAAGTGTTTTCGGTTAGGCGCTCTGTTTCTATGTGCTTAACAGACACCTTTCAGAGGAGGACTGAATGGCCCTGAAGTGTCATATCTGAAGTCACCCACGTCTCGAACTGTTCCATGGTGCTTTAAATAGTGTCAATAGAATCAAAGTGATTGGATTAACAGGAAACAGTGGAGTGATAGATAAGGAGTAGTTGGACAAGTTGATTGACTGTTTCTAAGGGAAACCACGGTCCTCTTAAACCCCGCGCTACGCCATGTCACTAACGCTGCTGAGAACCACTCTAAAGTGCAGTGTCCAGATCCAGCTCTTTAACACCGTACACACGCTCTCTCACACACACACGCGCGCGCTCACACCAGTGGTTACAATGTGGATTGAAATAATGGCTACATTGGTAATCTACGTGGATATAAATAAAAGGTTTTAATAATCGGTGTAGATACACAATTCAACCTCTCCCTGTGCGACGTGACTACGTCCTGTGTGCGTGCTGTCATTTGGACAAGGGTGTCTGTGAAATCATAGCTCCATTACACTTCGTCTCGTCTGAAACTTTTTATAAAATAGCCCAAATTCCTTTTTTCTTTATTACAAAAAATATTCAAAATGTATTTTATTTATAAATACATTTGAGAATTTAGTGAAATAGATCATTTGCTGTATTTCAGCATGTAGTATATTTCATAATTCAGTGTATTTCAGAATGTAGTGTTCGATCAAGTTGTGTATTTCAGAATGTTGAGTATTTCAGAATGTTGAGTGTTCGATAATGTTGTGTATTTCAGAATGTAGCGTGTTTGATAATGTTGTGTATTTCAGAATGTAGAGTGTTTGATAATGTTGTGTATTTCAGAATGTTGAGTGTTCGATAATGTTGTGTATTTCAGAATGTAGCGTGTTTGATAATGTTGTGTATTTCAGAATGTAGAGTGTTTGATAATGTTGTGTATTTCAGAATGTAGAGTGTTCGATAATGTTGTGTATTTCAGAATGTAGAGTATTTGATGATGTTGAGTATTTGAAAACGTAATGCATTTGAGAATGTAGAATGTTTAATTGTTTGGGGTATTTGAGAATGTAGTGTATTTGAGAATGTAGTGTATTTGCGAAAGTAATGTATTTGAGAAGGCAGTGAATTTGCGAAGGCAGTGTATTTAGGAATGTAGTGTATCTGAGAATGTAGTGTGTTTGGGCTGTTCTAAGGAGCGTGGTCTTTGCAGTGTTCTGACTGAGAGGCAGCCAAAGAAGCCTAGAAAGTAGATGCAGGCGACAGAAGATTCAGGTGACATGTCTGCAGCGGTGCGCTTGAGCCTGGCTTCTACCTTGTCTGTGGAGGTTAGAGGTTTCTCACAGAGATCTGAGTCCCTTCATCGTACCAGTGTTACCCACCTCACCCAGGCTCATTACTCCCCTCTGTCTCCACCCGCTCCCCGCTCGTCTTCTGCATAGAAATTGATGAGTGGGATACTAATTGATATATTAAGGATAATGATAATAATAATAACAACAAGTGCCGATTATCATAATTGTATTCCCTTCATGCCTGAACATACATTTAATTTGCATATCATTAAAGGTTTTCCCCCTCTTAGTTAGTTTAATTTATTTAGTGTGTTTGTTGTTGCTGGTTGAACGTAGAGGTCACGACCATGTTGAATGCAGATTGTCCTGAGAGGCGTTTCTTGCTGGACTATTTGACCACTGTATTATGGACCTGAACTGGGTCTTTAAGCTGGGAAGGTGTTTTTTTTTTGGACTGAGTGTTTTGAAGTATGGTTTGGATGCATTCATCTGATGTTATTGTCCATCGAAATCCTGGACAAGTAAGGCGCATATAGATTTTTTATGACACATTTACACTCAAGAAATGTGAAATGATATAGTTTAATGTGTGTACTTTACATAAATTATATTATTTTCTATGTTTGGAATATTGCTTTGATAATATAATGAAGGTACAAAATGCCATTATATTTGATAGTGTTTTTAGCGTGGGATTCAGAATTAACTGTGTCAACATACTGGTGTAAAAACAGATCTGCCGTACTGGAGTTAAAGGAAAGCCATATAAAATGTTATGATTTTGCTGTAGATGTAAAATGTTTATCATTTAAATAATATACACAATTAATTGCATTTTGTCTTATTTTATATGTCTAGCCTATTCATGCTTTTGCCTTCTCTAACACCAATATGGTGTATTTAACATAGTCTTCTAAAAGAGTTGCTGAAAAAAAGACAAATGTCTGTGAATTTTAGGATTTAATTTAACAGAATTTTTCCTTGTTTCTTTAAATCCTTTTCTATGTCGAATTAAATTGAAAACCAATTATATATATTTTTTTGAAATGCATAAAATGTAGATGAAGACAATTGTTTTTATTTATGAACATTATAAGTAAATTCATTGTCTCTGTAACATTAGTTGATGACAGAATAAAATTGTGAAAAACACATGAGAGAGAAGGAAGTAGAGAGGATTATCATTGTTACAGAATGGTTTCTAATGGACAGATCTGTCGTCATACGACGGCCGTCTTCTTCCGTCCACACAGCCCTCTGATATAACCAGCCATACGGCCTGAATGGCCAAAACTTGATGATTTTCTGTTCTTCCTCTCCGTCTCTCGTTCTGCCGTTCTCTGTGTGAGAGCACCAGGGATCAGGGGAATCCAGAGAGATTGCGTGAATTAAATTCCTTTTAATCTCCTTACAAAATCATTTACTTAATTCATCTGTCAAATCAAGTCAATATGTGCCCGGCTGATTTTTTTTTTCTCTCCGGTGTGTGTGTGTTTGTGTGTGTCTGTGAGTGTGTGTGTGTGTGTGTTTGTGTGTGTCTGTGAGTGTGTGTGTGACTCAGCCCCCTGCCCTATCGTTCCGCTGTCTAGCAGTGTCCTATGGTATGTTTCCCTGTGGACATGGCAGCGCGGTGGCAGTCCCATTGTCTCCACACACACACGCACACACACACACACACACACACAGACGTCCGCGGTAGCAGGGTCGGAGACATTCCAAGGGTAATTAAGTGTGGTTAAAAGAGAGAGCTTCCTGACCAAACCCATTCACCCCTCAGAGATGGCTCTGAGGGCCTGCCTTTTGTTTGTTTGAGAGGTGGGCAAAATGTACTCGCGCGTACACACACACACACACACACACACACACATAAGATGCAATCACACACTTTGACATTCAGTGACACACAGATACACACAAGCTAATGCACGTACAATACTTTTTTGTAAAAAAGACAAGCGCGCACGTACACGCTCGGCTTCTAATGGGAGCACAAAGCCGTAGAGAGCTGAGTACAGAAGAGGAGCAGGCCTTGATGATGTGATTGTCAATTTGTCAGATTTATGTTCACTCCATCAATGTGTGTGACAAGGCTGTGTGTGTGTGTGTGTGTGTGTGTTTGACTGGGCTGCGATTACTTTTATGAGGAGTTGAGAGAGCCTTGAGAGGGACATCACCAGCTGACACACTCACACACTAGGCCACACCATTCCAGAGGTATATGTGTTGCAATTAACAGTTACAAAGCCTACTCCCGTCCTACCATTCAATTCAATTCTTTGCGGCTCTACTCAACCCCTGCCTCTTCCTCTCTCCACCTCTCTCTCTCTCTCTCTCCCTCTCTCTCCATTCCTCCGCTCCCCTCTCTCTCTCTCTCTCAGTCCCTCCGCTCCTCCCACCCCCTCCTGGATTTCCCTCCTCCGTCATTCATGCATCCCCTCTGTGCTGTCTTCCTCCTCCTCCTCCTCTTCTAAAAGAATGGACAGGTGATTCTTTATCATGTCATCTCCGTGTTGTGGGGGTTTTTTCCAACCGGGGTGGAAGGCGTGCCATACTTCCTCTGTGTAAATCTGTGTGTGTGTGAGAGAGAGAGGCTGGTGGGACAGGTTAGATGTTAAGTCTGTCTTTCTTCTCAGAATCGTCCAATCTGGTTGCATCGGGCCAGGAGACAGGGACTCTCTCCGAGGGAACGTGTGCATGTGAAAGCCGAGCTCTTATTTTTTTTTTTTTTTTTTTGTGCTCTCACAATTAACTGGAGGAGATGCTGCAGACGCCAACACAATAACAGGCACATTTAGCCTAAGGAGTACCAGTTCAGAGGATCGTCTCTACTCTCTCCATTTTGCCCCTCCCTCACTCTTCCTTTTTTACTTCCCTTCCTTCCTACTTTGTGTCTCACCACAGCCCGTGTTTGTACGTGTGGCTGAGTGTGTGTATGTGTGTGTGCGTGCGCGCTGTGCTCCACTCTACATGGTGTGGCCTCGTCATTGTCCCACAGCATAGAGAGAGAGAGAGAGAGAGAGACTGAGGGAGGGAGACAGGAGAAATGAACAGCCTCCTGCCTGACAGTGAAATATTCCCCCTCTCATCCCTCCATCATGCTTCACATCCCTCTCTCTTTCCCTCTCTCCATCTCTTTTCTTTCTTGGTTTACACCTCTTCACATCACTGTGGCACTGACATGATCCTGCAGTCACAGATCAACAGTCTGATATGTGCGATAAGGATGTTTCAGGGATTTGATTATTTACAACAGAAGTGTTTTAGCGAATTAAAAAAATTTATGAAAGGTGTTTCGTCCTTTCCAGTCCAAGATGTAGTTGCGCCAGAAAACAATGTAAATGCACATTGTGCAGCAGATTCCTTTCATAAACTTGTTTTCCTCGTCACGACGTACCGCCAAATTTAGTTTTGAACTGATCTCCCTGTTGTTTCATTGTTCTTCGTTTGAGCATGCTTTTACATTCCCTCTTTTTAACATTATCTACACTAAGTGAGTACGTTTTTAATTTTAACTGAACTTAATATTGAAATATTTCTGGCATTTTTAAAGAATTGCAGCCTTGCCTTTCCTAATTAATTATATTCAAATTATTAACACACACATTTGTTTTCTCCTCTAAAAAAAATTGACTATGTATTGTTTTCCTGAGGCACAAATATGTGAATTTTTCAAATCCTCCGACCGTATCACATTTAGATAACGTTTGGATTTTTATATATTTCTATTTAAGTCATTTAGTTCCTACCCAGAACCACTTCCACTAGTGAGTATAGATGTTTTCATAGCGCTACACACGCAGGAATCAAACCCACAACCCTGCAAATGACATGCTCTCCCAGCTGATCTACACAGGACACCTTTTTTTTCAAGAATGGCTACTGATTTAAACAGGCATTCACCAACAGATTGCCTAATTAGTGGAAACCCAATTGTGTTATTTGAAATAATAACTTCAAATGATACCCAGTGCCTTCATAAGCACAATGAAATTGTATTTTTTTACAAAACCATAATATATTTATTAATCTGTTAGAATGACTGTGATTTGTCATAAACAGGGATCCAATGAGGCCTGGCCTTTCTTATGTTAACAGAACAGACTGTAAAGATTATCTTCTGCAGTCTGAATGAACAGACAGACAGACAGACAGGCACACAGATAGGCACACAGACATACAGGCAGACAGACAGACAGACAGACACGCAGACAGACAGACAGACACGCAGACAGACAGATAGACAGACACACAGACAGACAGACAGACAGACACACAGACAGACAGACACACAGACAGACATACAGGCAGACAGACAGACACGCAGACAGACAGACAGACAGACAGACAGACAGACAGACAGACAGACTGGTGTTAGGTGTGTGTGTTGCGGTTGCGATGAGAGCGATACTGGCCAGGTTCCGGTTGTTTTGTCACTTATCCGTGCTTGACCACACCGGCTGCTCTGTGTGGACTGTGTTTCTTTTTATATCTGCATTGTGAGTGTCTGTGTAAACGTCCGTGATGAGTGTGTGTGTGTGTGTGTGTGTGTGTGTAAACGTCCGTGATGAGTGTGTGTGTGTGTGTGCAAACGTCCGTGGTGAGTGTGTGTGTGGATATGTGCGTGGTGAGTTTGAGTGTAAACGTGCATGGTCCGTGTGTGTGTGTGTGTGTGTGTGTGTGTGTGTGTGTGTGTGTGAACTGCTGTAAGGTCATGAACCCCTTTGGGTTAATTTTAATTGTTCATTGACCAACACAAATATTTTGGATGAAACAATTTGTTCGTTCTTATAACTTATTTTGTAATTTTATAATTAGCATATTTGAACGTATCGATGTCTCAAACTAACGTTTTTCTCTCAAATCCTTTGAATCTGAAATGTCTCTTTATCTGCATAAGTTCTACCTGACTGGTGTTTTCCCTCACCATCGTGGCCCAGTGAACAGGCTAAATGCAAATGAGACCAAGGCAGACAGTTTGCGTTAACGCATTAGTGTGGACTCTCATCCTCTACCCCCCCCCCACACACACACACACACGCACACTCATACACACTCATCCTCTACCCCCCCACCCCACTTCCCTGGTGGGTCGGTCGGTTGGTCGGTGCTGTCACCTTCCCACACTTTCAGTCCTATTAAAGCCGACAGTCCATCTGCCACTTGCCCTGCTAACAGCTCTCGTCGCTAACGCTAACACTAACACACACAAACAGAACTCTGCCTGCCCCCGACACACACACACACACACACAACCTAATGCTTACACAACACAGCCCTTCCCAAATACCCACTCACTGCTGACTCCCGCTTCAGTCAAAACACAGCACTGAACAGGACTGGAGAGTACAGAACAGTAAGGAACGGAACAGACCGTGCATTACGGTACAGAACAGAGGATTAAAGAACGGAATAGACAGTGCAGACAGCTTAAAGTGCACGCCACACTCACACACACACATTCATTTGGTGTGTCCCTCCGTTTCTGTGTGTTTGTGTGTAGCGGGGTGAAAGCTGCGTGTCCCTGCCTGCTGGATAATTAGGTGGGGCAGTTGCGGCCCTGTCCGATGACTCGGGTGTGTGTGTGTGTGTGTGTCAGGTCAGAGAGGAGGTGACAGGGTGTGGTATTCATGCTCCTTAGGGCTCCTGCTTCTGCATCAGGAAGAATGGCACCTGTCTCATTGGAAACAGCCTCAGTATCACACACACACACCATCGCAAACACTGTCGCACACGCTCACAAATGTGTGTACGTGCGCACAAACACACGCACATTCACGGCCCTTTCATTCACAGATGGACTAGCAACACTTGAGTGAGTCACTGAGCATCAGCAAGGCATCGACACGCGCACGCACGCGCACACGCAGATACTTGAGTAATTTGGCTCATTGTCCTGTGCGCTAATCTGTGTGTGTGTGTGAGTGTGTGTTCCTTACACGTTCTGACAAGAGCGTGAAATAGGTTCAGGTAGAACCCTATAGGTTAATGCTCTTTCACAGATGTCCTCTCCTCCTCTCCAACCCAAGCCTCACCCTCTTCTGTTCCCTCCTGTTCTCCCATCCAGTCCTGTTGCCTTTTTCAGTTCACTTGAAAGCAGGACATTTTACTGCAATATTTTTAAACTAATACATTATACAATACACCAGTAACTGTGTAACGTCATCCATATGGAAGACTGAGGAGAGATAGCGTGTGGGTCTTAAATTCCCCATTTAGAGAAAGATGTTAGCCCTCTGTGTGCTTTGTGATCCTCTTTGGTTCCTTGTTGGTTTTGGTTGGTGGACTGGGCTCTGGTTCTGACTGGTACCTGACAGACTGTTCCTGTGGGCCCACGCCTCCAGCCCTCCGTTTTATCACCTCCTGTGGTTCCCCCACCCCTCTCCGTTTCTCCTCCCCTCTCCCTGGACTCCCAGAGTGCTGAGATGGCAGTCATGTTTTTCTCTCTCTCTGTCTCTCTCTCTTTTCTCTTTTTATGCTCTCTGTTTCTCTCTTACTCTCTCTTTCTCTTTTTGATGATTTTGTGGTGGAAGTGTTGTTGTATCTATGTCTGTCGGCCTGTCTGTCTGTCTGTCTGTATGTCTATCTAAGTGCTGTATATCTCCTCTGGGGTTTCAGATATATCCTCTTTCTGTACATTATGTAGCACTAAGAAATGCATGATGGAATGAATGATGTGAGGGACTCCAAGTGTTCGAGTCTCTGAATTGGCAACACATGGGACAGATGTCAGCAGTGGTTTCAAGTCAACTCATTTCACTGAGTCTTCTAATGTTCACGATGTGTGATGTAACATTCTGAGTTATTTCGTTTTCAAGTCATATTTTTTTTAAGGTTTATATTGAAGACCTTTAATGTGCATTTTATTTATTTGAAATGTGTCCTGAAGCAAAAAAACAGCATTTATTCTAATACCTATTTCATAGATTATTTTGTGTAATTCTCCTCTTAAAAGTACAAGTTAAGTTAATGAGGTATCCTGTCAGTTCTACGTCCGTCTTGTTCTACTAAACCTTGGCAGATTAACGGCCCTTCCCAAATAACCCTTCATATTTTATCAACGCGCGGTTTAACCCTCCATCCCATTACACCACCATGAAGCACAATGTAATAAAGCGATGGTGTGTTAATCCGGCTCTGCGTCAGAGGTATTTTAGCATTGTTGCTAACGTACGTGACTGGGCAGCGCGGCCCGACAGTAGATAGAGGACTGGGGCTGACCATGTCTGCACAACCGTATCGATTCATCCTGTTCACTCGACTGGAACTAAAGGCTACACATTACAGGCACAGGCCTTTTTCCACTAAGCCTCCGACGGCCTGCCCGGACAGCCAGAAACACACACCAATACACACACTCTGCTGTCAGGACGGAGTGTTCATTCTACACATGCACACACACACACACACACACACACACGTGCGCATAAGCACACATGCACACAAGTACGTGCTACAGGATACATACACGCACGGCACATACAGTGTTCCGACTGTGTTTGTGTGGTAAACATGTCTTTATCAGTGTGAGATAGGGGTCTGATGTATTTACTGATATACCAACAGTGGGGATAGCAACAGACACAAAGTAGTACAGTAAAAATGAAAGGATCACGCGGATATCACATACTTTAAAATTATGTTATCTCCTACCCAAAGATATCCAAAGTATGTTTCTTCCTTAATAATAATCTGTGGACGTATTGAACTTTATGAAAAATACTGTAATTTCAGGATTTGTGTACTCTTGGAAGTTCACCAAAAACTTTGTGTTGTATAAAAAGTTATAAATGTTTTCTTTGTCTGAATAACAATAACATTCAAAGGCAACATAGGGGGTGAGGGAGAGGAGAGACAGAGAGAGGATGAGGGAGAGGAGAGAGAGAGGATGAGGAAGAAGAGAGAGAGAGGATGAGGGAGAAGAGAGAGAGGATGAGGGAGAAGAGAGAGAGAGGATGAGGGAGAAGAGAGACAGAGAGGATCAGCGAGAAGAGAGAGAGAGGACGAGGGAGGAGAGAGAGAGGACGAGGGAGGAGAGAGAGAGGACGAGGGAGAAGAGAGAGAGAGAGAGAGGATGAGGGAGAAGAGAGAGGACGAGGGAGAAGAGAGAGAGAGAGGATGAGGAAGAAGAGAGAGAAAGAGGATGAGGGTGAAGAGAGAGAGAGGATGAGGGAGAAGAGAGAGAGAATGAGGGAGAAGAGAGAGTGGATGAGGGAGAAGAGAGAGAGGATGAGGGAGAAGAGAGAGAGAGAGTATGAGGGAGGAAAAAGAAAGAGAGGAGGAGGGAGAAGAGAGAGAGAGGATGAGGGAAAAGTGAGAGAGAGAATGAGGGAAAAGAGAGCAAGAGTCAAGGATTTTAAAGCATTTCCACTTGCTGTTTATACGTATTTCACAGATTTGCTTTATTTAAATGTAGTTCTTTTGAAGACATTGCATCTTAATGTGACCCTTTATTTTCCCTCATATGAAGGTTTTCTGGGGTGGACAGGGAAACATTCTCCTGGTGTTCTATCTTTTCATGTTCGGCACCCGGCAATTTTATTACACAGACACACAAACACACACTCACACAAAGACAGTTCACCTCAGTGACATCAAACTGTCCCGTACTTTTCCATACTTTTTTATGTATGTTTTTTTACATTTCCAGACGATAGGTCTGATTCCATTGTCGGGGGGTGACCTTATCACCCTGGAGACAGCTCCTCCCCTGACGCAGAGCCGGGCTTTATTGAACGGTAACGGTCACTCCCCTTTCTTTGCTTTCACCCGGAGACCGGTAATACCTGTACCATATTTAAACTGTCCTGGAGGGCTTCTGTTACCATCACACACACGCATGCACAAAAATACATACACTCTCTCCCAGGTTATACTTTCCGGTAAAGGCAGCCTGTGTCAGATGTTGGTAAATGTTAGTGTAGCTCTAAGTGTTCGTTAGCACTGTCTATCACTGTGCTATAAACTGTCTCAGATGTTGGTAAATGTTAGCATAGCTCTAAGTGTTGGTTAGCACTGTCTATCACCGTGTTATAAGCTGTCTCAGATGTTGGTAAATGTTAGCATAGCTCTAAGTGTTCGTTAGCACTGTCTATCACCTTGCTATAAACTGTCTCAGATGTTGGTAAATTTTAGCATAGCTCTAAGTTTTGGTTAGCACTGTCTATCATTGTGCTACAAACTGTCTTAGATGTTGGTAAATGTTAGCATAGCTCTAAGTTTTGGTCAGCACTGTCTATCACCATGCTATAAACTGCAGGCCCCCATGCTGTGAATACGGTAGCGGTCCATCTCTCCTTCTAAGAACATCCTGGAGCCTATCTTTAGACTCAAGTGAGTGTCAGTGTCAAACCCATTCCTTTGAAACCAGGCATCCTTTCCGACCAAAATACCCTCCACAGTTGGGAGCATTTACACGTTTCCTTTTTTTTATTATTTTTCATTACTAATTTCTTTGCCAGTAGCAGTGACGTGACGGGCCTGCTGCTCTGTACCCTGTAGATTCTTCAGGCAATATATATTCCATTTGTGTTGAGCAGCAGCGTGTCTATTATCTTTGCCCCCAGCCCAGACGGCCGGCCTCCTGTGTGACTCCCTGTCCCCTGTGATTCTCTGTGTTGTAGGATGAACTTAACAAAGGCCCAGGTTAATAGTGAAGATAAGTACGGCAAATGCAGCAGCGCGTGGAGAATGCAACAGACTTACGACCTCGACGCCACTCACATGCGTGACGCACATGCACTTTATAACCCAAGGTAAGAGAGGAAACGCGCGCACGCACACACATATATATGCACTACTGCGAACGCACATGCATGCACACGTACCGTCAAAAGCCCATTCAAAGTAATACTGTCTCAATGACATGGTGTTTGTGTGTGTGTGTGTGTGCGTGTGTGTGTGTGTCTGTGTGAAGATAGTGGGTTGGAATGCCGTATGTGTATGTTTTCTGCCTGTCTCCGTGCCTGTGTGTGTGTGTGTGTGAGTGTGTGTGTGTGTGTGTGTGTGTGTGCATTTGAGTGTGTGATGTGTACATTTGCATCTGTCTCTTTTTTATTTCACCATCATAGTAAATACCATTAATATACAGTACAGTAATAAAGTATGTAATGATAGTAAATACCATTAATATACAGTACAGTAATAATGTATGTAAGGATAGTAAATACCATTAATATACAGTACAGTAATAATGCATGTAATGATAATAAATACCATTTATATACAGTAGAGTAATAATGATTGTAATGATAGTAAATACCATTAATATACAGTACATGATTAATGGATGTTATCATATTAAATACCATTAATGTACATTACAACAATAATGAATATTATCATAGTAAATTCCATTAATATACAGTAGAGTAATAATGTCTATTTTCCTATTAAATACAATTAATATACAGTACAGTAATACTGTATGTTATGATAGTTAATACCACGAATTTACTGTACAGTTATCATGTACATAATCAATAGTAAATACCATTAATATGCAGTACAGTAATCATGTACATAATCAATAGTAAATACCAATAATATACAGTACAGTAATCATGTACATAATCAATAGTAAATAACAATAATATACAGTACAGGAATAATGTATATTGTCAATGTAAATACCAATAATATACAGTCCAGTAAAATAATATTTAGAAACATAGTAAATGTGTACATTTGTTAAAGGGTAAAGGGTGTTCATAAATAATGACTGATCAATTTAATGTTAAGGAAGACAAAAAATTATAAGTTAAGATCACTGCTTAGTTCTGAACTCCCTTTACCTGGTCCTGTAGGTCCTGATTTTGAACGTCTTTAAACTACTGAACACATCATAATTCTTTTAGTGTAGTACTTATGAACATAATCATAGTAAACAATATGATCAATATATTGCACAGTATTTATTTTCAGTGTCATAGTAAATTCATTTAATGTAAAGTACAGTAATAATGTATAGAATCATAGTGAATATATTTAATGTAAAGGACAGTAATAATGTATAGAATCCTAGTAAATGCATTTAATGTAAAGGGCATTAATAGTGTATAGAATCCTGGTAAATACATTTAATGTAAAGTACAGTAATAATGTATAGAAGCCTAGTAAATACATTTAATGTAAAGTACAGTAATAATGTATAGAATCCTAGTAAATACGTTTAATGTAAAGTACAGTAATAATTTATAGAATTCTAGTAAATCCATTTAATGTAAGGGACAGTAATAATGTATGGAATCCTAGTAAATACATTTAATGAAAAGTACAGTAATAATGTATAGAATCCTAGTAAATACATTTAATTTAAAATATTGTAATAATGTATAGAATCCTTGTAAATACATCTAATGTAAAGCACAGTAATAGTGTATAGAATCCTGGTAAATAGATTTAATGTAAAGGACAGAAATAATGTATAGAAGCCTAGTAAATACATTTAATGTGGAGTACAGTAATAATGTATAGAATCCTAGTAAATACATCTAATGTAAAGTACAGTAATAATGTATAGAATCCTAGTAAATACATTTAATGTAAAGGACTGTAATAATGTATAGAATCCTAGTAATTACCATGAAGGAGGGCAGACATCATCAAACATCATAATGCTTCTGCACGCCAAGGTTTCAGTGATTCAGGTTCGGTGTACAGTGCAGGGAATAAAGTTGTAGAATTTTTTTGGACAATTCAATACGTTTGCCCCTGGTGAACGAAGCCTATGGTATGTGATGAGGTAAAGAGCAGTACGGAGGTTAGATAGCTTGCTGACACTAAGTGGTGCTGACACTTTAATGGGAATCTAGTAGTTGTGTCCCACAGTTAGTGGGCAGCCTGCTGTTTAGAGGAGTTTTGTTTCCTGTGGTTGGCAGTGGGCATCTGAATACATGGTCATTGCTTGTTTATCTTTGTGATATTTTTAAATGCTTTGGTTTTTGGACTTGTTTGTGGTTAATGTTTGTGATGTGGTTAGTTAGTGGTAGTGTTTATAATGTGTTTAGTTAGTGGTAGTGTTTATAATGTGGTTAGTTAGTGGTAGTGTTTGTGGTATGGTTAGTTAGATAGTGGTGGTGTTTATAATGTGGTTAGTTAATGGTAGTGTTTATAATGTGATTAGTTAGTGGTAGTGTTTTTAATGAGGTTAGTTAGTGGTAGTGTTTATAATATGGTTAATTAGTGGTAGTGTTTATAATGAGGTTAGTTAGTGGTCATGTTTATAATGTGGTTATTAGTGGTAGTGTTTATAATGTGGTTAGTTAGTGTTAGTGTTTATAATGTGGTTAGTTAGTGGTATTGTTTATAATGTGGTTAGTTAATGGTAGTGTTTATAATGTGGTTAGTTAGTGTTAGTGTTTATAATGTGGTTAGTTAGTGGTAGTGTTTGTGGTATGGTTACTTAGTTACTGGTGGTGTTTATAATGAGGTTAGTTACTTACTGGTGGTGTTTATGATGTGGTTAGTTAGTGGTAGTGTTTATAATGAGGTTAGTTAGTGGTAGTGTTTATAATGTGGTTAGTGAGTGGTAGTGTTTATAATGAGGTTAGTTAGTGGTGGTGTTTATAGTGTGGTTAGTTAGTGGTAGTGTTTATTATGAGGTTAGTTAGTGGTGGTGTTTATAATGTGGTTAGTTAGTGGTAGTGTTTATTATGAGGTTAGTTAGTGGTAGTGTTTATAATGTGGTTAGTTAGTGGTGGTGTTTATAATGTGGTTAGTTAGTGCTAGTGTTTATAATGAGGTCAGTAAGTGGTAGGGTTTATAATGAGGTCAGTTAGTGGTAGTTTTATAATGTGGTTTAGACTTAGGGGCCTTTCTCATTTGTTGCTGTGTCTGACTGTTCCAATGAACATGTTAATGACCACAGAGAAAAAGAGATGGTGAAGCAGAGCGAGGAAGGGAAGCGTGGGATACAGGAGGAAGAGGGAGGTAGAAAGAGATACAGAGGAGAGAGGGGGGAGGAAGAATAGAGATAGAGAGGATGAAGGGAGGGAGGAGGGAGAAAAGAGAGAGAGAGAGAGAGGAGGCCATCTGTCTGCCTGCTGTAAAGAGGTGGAGGTGAAGAGTCCGTCTGCCACACAGGGGTCCTGGCTGCCACGGTCAGGACACTGGGGCGGCCAGCCGGATGCCTGAATTATTCAACCTGCCACAGTGAATGAAGACGCAGTCGATAGAGAGAGATGGAGGGAGAGAAGAATGAGAGGGAGAAAGAGTGAGAGAAAAGTAAGATATGAGTGGTAAAAGGAAAAAGAGGAAGGTAAAAAAAGATTGGTAGATTAAGTGTAGTAGAATAGATATTAGGTAGTTTAACTAAAATGTGTGTGTATGTCTGTCTGTCTGTCTGTTTGCTAGGATGATTGATTGTGTGCATGAGTGTGTGATTGGGATAGGGCAATAGATGGGCTTGTGTGCGACATCAACTAAAAAACAAACCCAAGACACATGTACGTTAATAAGTGTGTGTGTGTGTGTGTGTGTGTGTGTGTTTGTGTGTGTGTGTGTGTGATAGGGTGATAAAAGTGACTTGCCCTGAAGATACAGAGGAATGTGTTAAATGCTGGGCAGAGTTCTATTAGCATATAAATGTAGATGTATGGAGATCATCACAGTCATCACGATTCACTGACTTTTAGCTGCATTTACTGATCAGCCAGGAAATACAGCCACATGCGCCAGTTAGTCCACCACACTGTGCGCACACACACACACACACGCACACACACACACACACAAACACACACACATGCACTTATCAATGTGTGTCTTGGGTTTGTTTTTTAGTTTCTCTGTTTGCTTGCTTTAAAGGTTTAAATCATTTTTTTGGTGGATCTAACCTCTGTCATTGCTCATTGAGCAGTAGAGATAGTGGAACCAGATCAGTGGCTTTCTATCCTCTGACTGGCAGGAAACTCCGTTGAAGGTTTGTTTTTGTCGCCTGCGTGTCACTGGTCTTAGTCCTCGTCAGCAGATCCATGGCTTGGTTTAGGAGCATAAGTAAACACTTTTGTTTCATGTTAAAACATAGGTGTCTCACCGAAGCTGTGTGTTGTGTTTGTTTGAGGGCATGTGTGTCTGGGTGCGTGAGTTTGTGTGAGTGTGTGTGTGTGTGTGTGTGTGTGTGTGTGTGTGTACCTGCATGCTTGTGTATGTCAATCTGCAGATCAACCAGACTACCTGACCTCTGGGCAGTCCAGGTGTTTCAGTGCCAAACATGTTCTCCCACCAGCCTTCCCTATCCCCCTCAAGACATTTCCCAAGGCCCTGGGGGCACTCCCTGGCACACTTCACCTGCTGTATATTAGCTCTGGGTTGGACTGTGTGTCTGGGGCCACTTCAGTAGACAACATTTACTGTAGATAGTAATGTGGAATGTAAAGCCAGTACAGACTGTACAGCTCAAACTGTATCATGTAGAGCTAATATTGTTATCATTAAACTAGGAAATTGTTGGCCCTCTTCACATGTAACCTGAATTGGGTTTGTACTAGATTGGCCCTGTACTAGATTGGCCCTATACTAGAATGGGTGTGTACTATATTTGCCCTGTACTAGATTGGCCGTATACTAGATTGAGTATGTACTAGATTGGCCCTGTAATAGATTGGCCCTATATTAGGGAGGGATGGGGGAGGGCTGGTGAGAGCAGTTTGGGTCTGTACTCGATTATTTCTTTACTAGATGGGGTCTATACTAGATTGCCACAGTACTAGATTGGCCCTGTACAGAATGTCCCTGGTGAGTGTTTCCATAGATTTAAGCAGTAGATTTTTTTTGTTTATTTTCTGTTGTGAGACAAAGCCTGTGAAAATGTGTGAGGGATGTCTGATTGCCATTTGCCATGGATAAATATGTTCATTATTGATTAACTATGTTTCCTTTTTCGACTAAAGTTCTAATTTTACTTCTCCATGTAAAAAGAAAACATGGATCGTTTGACCTTGTGGGGGCTTTCTGACCTTTAGGGTTAGGGGGAATAACTTTCAAATTATAATGACTCTTAAAATCTGTGCGTGTGTGTGTGTGGGGGGGGGGCTAATTGATTCTCAGGCCAACAGGATTTTCCAGAGTTAGCTTTACTGGCACTCTGTCTATGTGTGTGTGTCTGACTGGCAGCTGGGTGTGTGTGTCCTGTGTGTGTGTGTGTGTGTGTGTGTGTGTGTGTGTGTGTGTTTGTGTGTATCTGTGTGTGTACGTGTGTTTGTGTGTCTGTGTGTTTCATTAATGTCTGGTAACAGGGAAGACGGGGCTTGCCATGGGCTGGGGTGTCAGGTAATAGATGGTTAGAAGTTAAGCACACACACACACACACACACACACACACACAGATATACACACATAAACACACAAGAAATAGAGATGTCTGGAAATAGAGATGTCATGGAAACAGAGATGTCATGGACTCACCAACTGGTTGAGAGAGATTTAGAAACACAATACTAGAAAACACATATGTAGAAGGACAGCGACAGCTGTGTTAGGTGACATTTAACTGAGGAAGAGAGGTGTGAGAGATGTACGATGGATGATAGGCAGACAGGAAGAGACAGTCATTGAGAGAGATGGAGAGAGAGCAAAAGAGACAGAGAGATGGAGAGAGAGAGCAAAAGAGAGAAAGATGGAGAGAGAGAAAGAGACAAGAGAGATGTAGAGAGATAGAGACAGAGAGATAGAGAGGGAGGGAGATTAGATAAGATAGAGATAATATGGTGTGTAGATACTGTAGGACCAGACATGGTCTCCTTCCTCAGGACTAGTTACACGCACGCACACACACACACACACAAACACACAAACACTCAACTGATTTAGCTTATTCCCCTCTGGAGGCCCTCTTTTATTTATACCATCAAATGGTTGAAAGTGATTAATTTGTCAGGGGAACGGCTCGTTACTGTAAATTCACTCAATCTCTAATAAACTAGATTGCCTTAACACAGATGGGCCGCAAACAGCTTTGTTTGTGTGTGTTTGTGTGTGTGTGTGTGCGTGTGTGTGGTGGGGGGGGGGTGTAAGGCATAGGATTATCGAAGCGTAATGCTCATCGGGAAAGAACAGGTTATGGAGGGTAAGTCTCTGTCTCCCCTCACCTCACCCTTTGACACTCCTCCTCACCCTCATCCCATCATAACACAGCAGGTCTGAAATAGACGTCTGAGCTCAGGTCTCACAGCTTTCCCCGGAAGGAGGCTTCTCTCACCCATCCTCTCCCCTTCCCAACCCCTCGTTTCCTTTTAACATTGTCTTCATCCTCCATTCCCTCTGCTCATTCTACCTTCATCCGCTGTTTCCTCTTCTCATCCTGTCTTCACCCTTTGATTCCTCATCTCATCCTGACCCCTCTTCATCTCTCCTCAGCCATACGTACCCCTCCTCATCTCCTCCCCCGCGTCACCCCTCCTCATCCCTCCTCATCGGCCCAAATTAAAGTGGGCTCATGTTTTAGGAGCTCTGTGGTTGGGTGCTACTCCGTCTGATTGAATTGAAGAATTCGGTAATGTGACATTGAGAATTCCAAGGCGGTGTACTCAGCGTTACGGGGGGAATGAAAAAAGATATAATGTTAAGGGCAGACACATTCACACAACAAACGATACACGGTGAGAAAGACATGCACTTATGAAGATGGATAGTTAGACAGAAAACAGCAAGAGGAGATGTGAAAAAAGGAGAAATTCATATAGGTGGGAAGAGAAGCTGAAAGAGAAAGGTGAATAGAGAATCAGACAGAGACAGAAAGACACAGAGACAGACTGACAGAGAGGTAGAAAGAGAGACAGAGAGGGATGGACAGACAGAGAGACAGACAGACAGAGAGGGATAGACAGACAAACAGACAGAGAGGGACAGAAAGACAGAGACAGAGACAGACAGACAGACAGACAGACAGAGACAGACAGACAGACAAGAGACAGACAGACAGACAGACAAGAGGCAGAGACAGACACACAGACAGACAGACAGACAGAGACAGACAGACAGAGACAGACAGACAAGAGACAGACAGACAGACAGACAGACAGAGACAGAGGCGTAGTGGGCATTACTGGGTAAACCTGATTATGGTGGAATGTGAATTAGATTTGGTAGCAGATGGTGGTGTTGAGGGTGTAAGATGCTTTGCGAGCGTAGCGAGGCGAGGGGAAGGGGTGATAGAGGGTGCAGGGAGGGGAGAGAGAGGGAGGGAGGGAGGGATGGATGGAGGGGGGAGAGAGGGAGCAGCTTGCAGCATCTCCTCCCTTCCTGACGGACGGGTATAAATCAGGACAATCCCTTCCTGACAGCCAATTTCCCCAATCTGATCTGGTTAAAGACGCGGGCCGGCCAGCTCCGCTCTGCTTCCCACCCCAAAACAACGGCCCATCACCCCACCGCCCCACCGCCCCACCGTCAGTCTCACTGCCTGAACGCTCACCTTTTCCTCCCCCTCTACCCCCATCTCCCTCCCGTCCTTCCATTCTGCATCTTAGAGCCCTGTCATATTTCTCAGGGTGAAATCCTTTTTTAGCATGTGTTTAATAAAATGCGCTTTTTAAGTCCCGACGTTTGTTTTTCCCCTGGTTGTGTATGGTTCCCTTTGATCCTCGACCCAGTCGGTCCTCAGTGTGACTGTTAAGTAGAGGAGAGCTTCAGTCCAGCAGTTTAGGAGTAGTGCTGCTTATTGAAAATCAGCTAATCTCATTATTCACCCTCGACCCATCCACCACCATATTGTGTGTCTACTGTGATGTGTGTGTGACTGTGTGTGTGCGTGACTGTGTGAATTGTCAAAAGATGTGTTTATTTTTTGCATTCTCAATAAGCCAGATATTGTTGTTGTTTGGGGGAGGGAGGGGCTTATTTTGGTAGTAGTTTTGGTAGTAGTATGTTCCCTGGATTGGTGCTGCCAGGCATTATTACTTGACAGTCTTGTCCATATGTGCAGATTTGCAGTTTGTGTTCCCCAGATTGCAGACCCACCTACTGTACTGTACGTCCATGCAGACAAGAACTTCTGTGGCTCCTTCTTGAGGATGTACATTTTATTTGTGGGTGAAAATCCAGAGTTATATTTGGGTTTGTGTTTTATGCGCGTCGGCGCGGGACGGTTCGGTTACGAGGGATTGCTGTTCTACTAATTCTCCTTGACAACACAGCTGACACACACACACACACACACACACACACACACACACACCACATGGACACACACAGCACACACACCACACACACACACCAAAACTGGACAAGTAGCAGTTGGTGCCCAGTGTGTGGTGTTTCTACACTGGCTACAGTGTTGTTGTAGAAATCGTGGACACACACATACCTGTCCAGCAGCAGCTTCACTGCCCTCATCACATTCACATGTATATGAAGGCAGTGAAGCATCATGCTATTCATTTTTATTCGTCGGTAATTATAGGAATGTGATAACAAAATAATTTTAATATGCATAACAGTGTACCATTGTAATTCTTAATGATATGTGTTATAAAACATGTCATTTTAAATGATGGCATTGCTAATGTTCTTTGGTTTGAAATAAATCAATATTTCCTCTACTAAATGGATGCAGTTGAAATAAAAATACTTTAAAGGGATTTTATTCGTTTGTCTAAATAACATAATGGCAAATCAATATTGTTTTATGAATTGCCTCAGCTGGAGTTGTCGACTGGGGTAATCCTTTGATCTGAGGTTAGGACTCACCAAGCGACACTGACGGGTGTAACAGTCATTACCGTCCCCAGTGCTCACCTGGCCCACCTAGCGCTTAAACAGGGCAACGTGTAGCTTTTATTGCGGTCCCCCACCCCAGCTAGCCTGGTGTGGCGTTAGCATCTGAGAGGAGGCTTTACGGCCATTGGCCAAATGTGTTTTTGCCATTATCGCATTGATTGCATGTAATCAGTGGGTTTATTCTGCAGCTGAGAGAGTGAATGACTACCTCCCCGTCCTGTAATGTTATAACAATTGATCTTTCTGCCATGCCGGGCGAACATTTACATTCACTCATTCTCCTGATTTGATTTCACATTCCTCCTCGGACAAAAAAACACTGTAATCATCCGCCCACCTGGACACGAAAACACACTCATTCACACCAAGCCGAACAATGAAGGCCATTTACCCATGAGCAGAAAGCCAGTGTTTCTTACACACAATTCTGCAGAAGAGCAAACTGTTCCCCTTGATCGCTGTAAAAAACAAACAAACCAACAGCAGTTCATTGCTGCAAAGAAACAGCAAAATTAAGATTGTAGCTGAAAGGAAGGGGGAAAAAAGACTTGAGGGGAAAAAGCAATTGAGTATTGTGATGAAATCATCCTATTCATGTAACTATAGAAATGTAAATGCGTTGCCTGTCTTTATTTCCCAGCGTTGGCCCTATCTAGATAGAATTGTGAAAGCTTTATTATTTTTTGCTTATTAGACTTTGTTCCCGTATCTGTGTGGACACAACGCTCTGAGGAAATGGATTCTGTCAGCATTTATTCTGTCACATACAGATGTATGTTCAACTGGCCGTCCTCTTCTCTCATCCTCTTCATCCTCCTCCTCCACCTTTCCCCGTCTTGCCTCTGTCACATCACTTCATCCGCAGAGAATGGGAGACAGAAGGATAGAATGAGGAGGTGTCGTCCGTGAAAAGGGGGACGAGAGAAAAAAGTATGACAAAGAGTGACAAAAGAGGGGGAAGAAAACGGAGGGAAAAAAAAAAAAAGTGGGTAACGGCAAAAAGAGAGACGGAGCAGTGGAGAGGGAGGCTCCAGTGCGGTCCCCCTTGGCGACCACCTCTAATGCGGTGATTGCATGTTTGTCTCAGCAGTTGTCTGAACAGTAAATCAGTCGCCCTGTTCTAATGACACCTTGTCATGGCAGAGTGGTCCACCAGTACCTCAGCACGCACTCACACAGACACACAGAAAACACAACTGCTCTCCAGTCGATGTGGCCGTGCTCACTTCAGCGCGCCAGGGGAAGAACGGACAAGTGGGAGAAAGAGAAAATGACGGAGAGAGCTAGAGAGGAGATAGGGAGGGAGAGGGGGGTCATCTCTTTGTTTGGTTTCCCCCTCACAGGTGTGACCTTTAGTAAAACACAGGTAGATGGAGGTGTTGAATATTTCATGGCTAAGAGAGAAGAAGCCTATTTTTGTGTGTGGACAGAGATCATTTGTGTCTCAGTCTTGTGTTAACCTTGGAAGCTAACAGAGCCAGCCGGCTGTGTCAGGGGCTTGGGAAATGGGGAAGTGCTGTGATGGGCTGATGATTAAATATCTATTTATGGTTCATATTAACACCGCCGCCTTCTGGCTTTGAACTGAGCTGAACACAGAGGGCGGTTTAACCGTGTCGAAGAAATAGAAAACGCAATCTTATTTAGTCATGTGGCTCAAATATGAAATTGTATATTGTGAAATGTATTTAAATATATATATATATATATATGTGTATATATATATATATATATATATATATATACACACGTAGTATTTATTTTCTAAATTTGAGCATTTCATTCATTTTATTTTATTACAAATGCATATTTCATATGTCTTTGTCTCTCTCACGCTCTGTTTCTCTACTGTCATTTGTCAAAACATCATCGTCGTGGACAACCAGTAGTTCATTTGTCTTCTCAGCTGTGATTAATGTGTGTACATTCAACAGCACCTGGATTGCACACACACGCGCGCACACACATACACTGTAACAGACACACACACAAAACACCTGGCGCACATACACACACACACACACACACACACACACTCACACAATATCTGGTACAGAGGTAATAACCGGGGGTTAACAGAACCTGGGCCGGTGCTACATTTGCCTCAGATCAGGTTCCTGAATCATCATGATGTCCTGGAATGTGACTGCAATGTCTCCTAATGGCCGGAACGGAAAGATGGATAATTAAGAATTACACAGATGTCTGGCCCGTCCTACTTGGCAACCAAAAGAGTATTTTAAAGCACTGCAGTATGTAGAGATAACATATACCATGTCTGCATTCGCCGCCCTTCTTTCTCTTCTTCTTTTTCTGTCTGTCTGTGATTTCTTAATCTTTTCACTCTTACTTCGTAATATGCATGTCTTTTTATTTCTCCCTCCTGACAATCATTGTTCCCATTCATAAGCAGCGACTAAATCTGAGCGCTTTTCACACTTAAACTCTCCTCTTAATGGCCCTCCTAGGGATTGGGGCCGCCTCACATGCTGAAAACAGATAAAATCATTACGTCTCAAATGGTCTCTCTCCCGTCAGAAAGGCTTTCTTTTCTTCTAAAATATAGGCCCAAGAATCCCATCCCTCTCTCGGCTAATGGGAATTTTACTGCGTCTAATTTTAGATTCAAGTGGGACTCGGAAGAAGACCCACCATCTGACAATTGAATTTATAGATAGTTGTGAATATTGCAGCCAGCCATTAATAGAGACCGTAGGACAGAGAGGAGGAGAGGGATGAGTGGAGGGTTGAGGAGAGGGATGGTTCCATATCACTGTTGTGAGGATGAGTTTCTGCCATTGCGAAAACCTACGGGTTGTATTGTACCAGGCAAAAAAAAAAAGGCTGAACGTTCCCTAAACTGTCCTGAAAGGGTTCTCAAAATTCTGTTTCCGTCGGTTGTTATTATTGTACAGCTGTGTGTGTGTGTGTGTGTGTGTGTGTGTGTGTGTGTGTTTGTGTGTATGGCAGGTTTTTCAAGATCAATACATTTGTAGGAAACAGCTGATTTGAGTCAGGCTTTTAGGAATGTGGCGTGTCTTTGGTGACCCCCCCACCCCCCCACCCCACCTCGGTTTATAGGCCTCAGTAGAGTCGGGTGTTTTACAGGCTGACTGGATTTTAGAGCGCTCGTTTAGTAGCACCCCTCTTTAATTAAAATATCCTTTTGTGTCCTCCCTTTTCAAAGAGCGAGAACGATACGATAGAGAAAGAGAGAGATGGGGGGAAAGACAAAGATTGGGGATACTGAGATGAGGTAAACGATGAAGACAGAGCTACCGGAGAAGACAGAGGAAGAGAGAAATACAGAGAGAGAGAGAAGAGAAAGAAAAATAGACCGATTTGAGATATTAATTAATTACAGGTGCCATTAACATGATTTTCCGATTAATGGCGGGAGTGATTAGAGGATGAGAGGAGTCAAGGGATGAGAGAGGTGAGGGGTTGTCAACTGTAAATATGTTTCAGTTATTGAACAGGGGTTTGGGGGTTTATAATTCAGCCCTTATCTTAGACCTTTTACAGAGTAAGTGTTGTCGATTTCTGACATTGAGGTTGTGTGTTTTTTTTCTACTTTGCAGTGTGCAAGTATGCGAGTTTCATATTTCTGTGCAAGGGCTGGAAGTGTGTGTGTCTGTGTGTTGTTTGCTCTGAGTGGCTGTCTCATTGTTTGTATGTGTGTGCGTGTGTGTGTGTTGTTTGCTGTGAGTGGCTGTCTTAGGCGTGATTGAGTGGCGTTCTGCCTCCTTCCTGATTACTCTCATGTAGAACAAGTTGCTATTGACTAGAGAGTGACTGATGGCTGTAGGCTAGAGACGCTTCCATAAGCCTGCCTCAACACAAGAACCCACTCTCTACATACATATATCTCTATCTCGCACACACTTTCCATCTACATGACAACTGTCTCATTTAAAACATCCGCCGTCATTTCGACGATTTCCCGAGGATGCTCACGAAGTGAACAAGTGTGCGTGTGCCATTTCAATTGCATAGTAGTCGATGAGACGCTGAAAACATTGTCAAGCCTTTTGAGTACAACTAACACGCATATAACAAAATGTACCCCCCCAACCCCCACCCCCCACCCCATCCAGGCTCCTGTGCAGAATGTCCAGCAAAGAGCGTCACATAGAGTCCAGCTGTTCCTCGTACATTAAGACCGAGCCCTCCAGTCCCGCCTCCCTGGCTGACAGCATCAACCATCACAGCCCTGGGGGCTCCAGCGACGCCAGCGGCTCCTACAGCTCCACAATGAACGGCCACCAGAACGGCCTGGACTCCCCCACCCTGTACGGGCCCGGAGCCGGCCCGTTGGGCCCCGCCGGGGCCTCCAAGCGCTACGAGGACTGCTCCAGCACCATCGGGGAGGACTCGCAGATCAAGTGCGAGTACATGTTGAACTCCATGCCGAAGAGGCTGTGCCTGGTGTGCGGCGACATCGCCTCGGGGTATCACTACGGCGTGGCGTCCTGCGAGGCCTGCAAGGCCTTCTTCAAGAGGACCATCCAAGGTTGGCTTTCACGCTCCTTCCGCTCGGGGACACGGGGCAGAGGGTTGGAGGGCAGAGGTCTGGGGTCAGACCGGGGCTTGTCACTGTTTCAGACGCCTCGAGCTGGAGAGCAGGCACACACACGTAGATCTCGTGTTATCTGCTTGTTAGTCTTTTGACAGGACATTTTAATGCATGGAAATATAGAACACTCTTCTGTGTCTGTTTCTGATCTGTTTCTGGTTCAGACACAGGTCAGGGATTAGGATTAGAGGTCAGAGTTAGAGTTAGGGTCAGGGATATGGTTAGTGGTCAATCCACCTGTCTGAAGGCTTTACGGTAGATAAGCAGCTTTCGGTCTTTAATAAAGAGATGGATGGTTGGATAAAGACCCTTCACACACCGGATCACTTATGATCAGATGCTTAGGTACATTGTGGTATTTACTAACATAGGTCTGGATCAATGGGACTGATGGTTCGGTGTGCAAATATACATACATATATACTGTATAATTAAAATAATATATATATATATATATGTAAACAGAGTATACTTGCAAATATATAGATTTTTGTCAGTGTGTGTTTTGTACAATTAAATAACGGTTCTGAAAAAATGCCTTGCATTTATGGGCACTACTGATTAGTTGTCGTTCTTTTCTAGTTCCCGGTCCAATCCCAAACAATGTGCTTATTTCTGTTGAGTGGTTTTTCTAGGCTTTTCTTTATTGAACGTGGGAATCATAGAGAGACAGAGGAAGAACGGACATGGGGGCGAAGGCAGGAATTGAACACCGGTCTCCAGCGGGGCGCCACATATGTGCTTGGAGCCGGGAGTGTCACAGCCACACCACAGCGTCACACTAACCAGTCATCCTCTATGCCAAAGCTAATGCTAAGTAGTTAGCTCCCGAGTGCTTATGCATGAAAACAAATGTTAACACAATTTTTTTCTCTCGACTTAGGACAGGCAAATGTTTTAGATTGAAACAGGCTCGCGGATACTAATGCGTTAGAACAAGTGGGCTGTAATATTGTGCTTGGCCCTGAAACACGCCAGCCTCCAGTGGGCAGCTTTGAGTGCATGCATGTGTATCTGTGTACATATGTGTGTGTGTGTGTGTGTGTGTGTGTGCGTGCGCGTGTGTGCGTGCGCGTATGTGCGTGCGTGCGCGTGTGTGCGCCCGTGCATGTGCGTGTGTGTACGTGGGTATGTGTGTGCATGTACGTTTGTATGTGTGTGTGTGTGTGTGTGTGTATGCTGGCCACAGCTCAGGTCCAACCTCCTCTGAGCAGTGGTAGACATATTGGTATGTTTCAAACCATTAGCCAATAAAACTGCAGGTAATCACCTCGGACTCTCCAGCTGGACTCCACCATAGCAACCAGGATAGGTGGGGGGCAGGGGGGCTCCCAACCTGTCTGGAATGTCAGAGGGGACATAAAAAGGGGGAGGGATCTAGCTCTACACTCCTCCCCCAACCTGCTGTGTGTAGGAAAGGTGGGAATGTGTGTGTGTGTGTGTGTGTGTCACAGTGTGGAGGAAGCCGCACTCGGAGGCACTGGCAGCTGGTGTTGCCGTGGCACCTGTCCAGTGTCTCCCGACATCCTGCATCCATCACTTCCTTGTTGGAGTGAGGGTGTGGGGAGGGTGGGGGGGGGCAGAGAGGGGTAGAAAGGGAGAAAGAGGGGGAGAGAAAGGGCGAAGAAAAGAGAAGGAGGAAAATGGAGGAGCGATAGAGAGGAGTAGAATGCAGACAGGATGAGAGGGAGAGGATTTGACCGGGAAATATTCTGCCTTGGTGAAGAAAAATGAGGAAAGACTGAAGCAAGGTGTCTGAATAGAAAGGCTTGATGTTAAGGTTGTTCTGTTCATCAAGTCGTGTGCTCTCTCATAGAATGCCTTCATTCTCTTTCTGTTTCCTGTCTGAGAGCCCGCCCCCACCTTCATTAGGTTTGCCCTGGCTTCCCTGCTCATCTATAAGTCTTGGCCTCATCGACTGGACCGGCTCTGATAGATGATGTGTAAAACCCAGGAGGGGACCGGACAAAGCCAGACAGACTCTTATTGCATTGTAGAGGGGAGAAAGAAAGAGAGGGATGAGTGGAGAGAAAGAGGATTTAATACTGCGTGCTGTCTTCTTACTCAAATCACACCTTACCTCACAACTCACCTAATTGCCCCACCATATGACTGTACAGAGAAATACACACATGCACACACACACATACACACACAGACACACGCCATGTGTGTTTAAACCCAGAGCTCACAGTAGAGGATATTACCATCTCCCAAAGCGATCGGTAGGGTTTTCCTGTTCTGTATTCCTAAAACCAGAACCCTGGCAGTCAATACCCTGTTGACATACTGTATATCTGCAGTGATGGACACATACACTGACACACAAAAACAAGCACACACACAAACACACACACGCACACAAATGGTAATTAATTAAGATGGAGAGATGAAGTGTGTGTTTTACTAGTGAAGTATCAGTCTCTGCTCAGCAGGCTTACTGATAGGTCAGGTGATCATGCCATCCTAGAGGTCACTGTAATGTCAGGTGATCATGCCATCCTAGAGGTCACTGTAGGGTCAGGTGATCATGCCATCCTTGAGGTCACTGTATGGTCAGGTGGCCATGCCATCCTAGAGGTCACTGTATGGTCAGATGCTAGGCTAGTGCTTGGCTCTGTAAGCAGCTTTGGCAGGCTAGTCCATACACACACACACACACACACACACACACACACACACACAGTGTGACTAGTATAACTCCATTAAATGATGTCACTGGGTCAGTCTAGGTTTATCTTGATAAAGAGCTAAGTTGATTAATCAGATCAGTGGATGCTTCCTGTTCTTCAGAGGAAGTGGCTAACACGATAAGCTAATACCGAACACACACATTTCTTGGGATAAGTGACCAGCTTCAGGTCGATGTGTTTGGAGAAGACAGATAGACACAGACAGACAGACAGACAGATATTAAGGGCTGGATCAGGTCACCACATGCTTCCATCCAGAAACAAAATTAATTTAGTACTTCAACTGAAGTATTAAATGTGAGCACCCAACCAGCTTAAGAAAACTAGATCATTTGGTAATATGTATCAGATCAAATGAATAATATCATCACCTAAGTCTGTCTGTCTGTTTGTTGTCTTTCTCTCTCTTGCCTCTCTGTCTCTTTGTCTCTCTGTCTGTCTGTATGTCTCTCTCTCTGTCTCTCTCCTCTTTCTGTCTGTCTGTCTGTCTCTCTCTTATCTGTCCCTGAATCTCTGTCTGTCTGTCTGTCTGTCTCTCTGTCTGTCTCTCTCCCTCACTCACTCTGTTTTTCTATTTGCTGTCTGTCTCTCTTTCTCCCTGTCTCTCTCTCTGAGTGTGTGGGTGGTGTGTCTCCACTAGCTGCTAATAAACACTGTATCTCCCTCTATCTTCCTCCCTACATGCCTTGCCACAGGGAACATTGAGTACAGCTGCCCTGCCACCAACGAGTGTGAGATCACCAAGAGGAGACGCAAGTCCTGCCAAGCCTGTCGCTTCATGAAGTGTCTGACCGTTGGCATGATGAGAGAAGGTACAGAACCCTCTTCTATTTACTCACTCTATCCTGAATGAGCAGAATCACACATATTCTATTCTCCCGAATGAGGGTTAAATTTTACATTACTTTATGTTGCTGGCTTAATATCCTTTAAGGTCCAAAATATACAAAAACATTTTTCTCAAAAAATATATCAAACATTATTTCTGGGTAAAGGTTCAGTACCTTACCGTAATAGATTAACATAAAAATATATATAAAAAAATCTTTTTAGCACAAAACAACTATTTCTCAAGAAAATTTTAAAAAGTATCTGTTATTGGAACTTTCTCTCTGATTAGACATTACTGTGTTGATTATATTTTCAAACAGTAAATGTTTAAGGAAATTATAATCTTTCACATTTTTTAATTATTAGTTGAATTACCTTTCTGCAAAAAACACATATAACCTGACTACTGTCTGTCAAGTGGCCTTGGGAGAAAGCACCTGCTAAATAACATATTCTTGATTATTATGTAGTATTTGTGAATCTTATAAACAGTTGAATCCAAACACACTGATTGGCTATATGAGTGTGATCATTATGTCAGGAGGTAAGTGAGACTTTTTACATACCACATCGTTCCCTCCTTTAACCTCATCACACCGACCAGAATATTATATTGGTATAGAAGAAGAGAGAAAATTATTCATTATAGGACAGGGTGGGAGCGAGGGAGGGCATGAGAGAGGCAGAGTGGGAGTCAGGTTAAGAGGTAGTCAGGTAAGGAGTGAGGGAGTCAGGTAGGGAGGGAATCAGG
>JACXGI010008601.1:0-27089 GCA_016801175.1 Esox masquinongy | reverse complement strand
TCCAAAAGCACGTGGGAAAATGTGTTATGGTCTGATGAAACCAAGGTTTCATGTTGTGTTTGCTAATTCAAGTTTATCATTTTAAAAGGCTAAATGATCATTAGAAACCGTTTTGCAGTTCTGTTAGCACAGATGAAAACTGTTGTGCTGATTAAAGAAGCAATGAAACTGGCCTAAAATATAAGTCATAAAACAGGCAGGGACAGGATCATTAGAACAAAATGAAGAATATAATTTTTACCCCCTTTTTCTAATTTCTCCAATTTCATCAAATTTTATTTCATCTAGGCCCAACCCAATTTTGTGGTCCATCCAGGAGGATATAATGATCTGCACGATCAAATGCTGTGGAGAGTGCCACTTTTCTTCAACTTGATGTTAGATTGTTCCTCACACTGAAAGTAGTCACTGGGCCTGGAGAAATTGTAATACTGTACATGGATTTGCTTTCTTTAAAATGAATTTCAAACTACTGGCTAACTTTTGCCATTTCAAGCTTTTATTTGCAAAACCACCTTAAAGTAATATCAAATCAAGGTGCTTTTAATATTTCTTTTAAAACTTGCTTACATGCCCTGATTACCTCTGTAGATCTTTAACGAGCTGTGACTGAAGTTACCTATAGTTTCGGCTGTCTATGTCAGAATGGCCCACACTTATCTTAGTAGAGGTGAAAGAATTGTTTTGGTGTTTGTTGGCTATGTTATGTTATAGGCTATCTTGTTTTCAAAGTGAAATACAGCTCCGGAAAAAATTAAGAGACCACTGCACCTTTTTCTTTCCTTTCCAAAAAAGTTGAAAAGTAAAGTTTTGAGTGAGGAACAGAAGCGTTCAATTTGCAGTGGTCTCTTAATTTTAACCCTTCTGTTCCTCACTCAAAACCTTCCTTTTCGACTTCTTTGGAAAGGAAAGAAAAAGGTGCAGTGTTCTCTTAATTTTTTGTGGAGCTGTGTATGTACATGCATAATACAAATATCTACTTTTATTTTTATTATAACTGTATTTTACTTTCCATAGGATTTTGCTTAAAAAGGTGAGGTTAGAAAAAATAATTATATTTGCTATAATTGCTCAGGGCTGAAGGACCACTGTGTTTTTGTTGTTGTTATAAAGTCCTAGGTTTCACTAAGATAGATGTAAGTACATCTGGAAAATTGCCTGTGAACAGGAAATAATTACTAACTGAACTAAATGTTTCCAGAGCTCAATGTCTCATAGAGTATATAGTGTCTTAATAGGTTTATGGGCCTTCACAAACTTCTAGTACAGCCTCAGTGTGCCTTGGCATCCTTCAACAAGACTATTATTTACTGATTTGTTGATGGTGTGAAAACCATATGAGTAACGCAGCCAAGTCCTACTGTGAAAATTAGGTGACTGAGACAGTAAATTTCAAGCAGTGAAAATCAGGTGACAGAGAGCCATTTTCTACTGTGAAAACCAGGTGACTGCGACAGTCATATTCTACTGTGAAAACCAGGTGACTGAGACAGCCATATTCTACTGTGAAAACCAGGTGACTGAGACAGCCATGTTCTACTGTGAAAACCAGGTGACTGAGACAGCCATGTTCTACTGTGAAAACCAAGTGACTGAGACAGCCATATCCTACTTTGAAAACCAGATGACAGAGACCTAAGAATGGACCACTACGCCTGTTCCCATTGCTCAGCATTTACACATGACCCTAAGCATGATGGGATATTGATAACATGTAGAAGCAGCTGCTTTCAATATACTTTGTCTTCCTCATTCCTTCAGTTTTTCCTTTATTTTGGTAGATACCTGTGAATCATTTGAAGTCTCCATACTGTTTTTAGTGTCTCTGTTCTCTGCATGTTATGTCAGTCAATCATAGATCAGTCCTAGTTCTGCCTTTCATAGTGATCTACTCTCCGACAGCTCTGTGACTCATTAAACACAGGTAGAACAGCCTTTGTCTGTGAACCATACACCACATCACAACCCGTCAGCTATGTAAGCTGTATCTTCATTCAAGCTTCAGTCTCAAAGTCTCACAGAGAACTAAGTATTAAGTGTGAATCTTTCTGAATCACGTCATGCGGATTCTGTAGATAATTCCCCGAGCTGTCGGATTACCCAGAAAATGATGAATGCCTAACTTTTCATTTCGACCATATGTGCAGGAGCTCAGCTACCGCCCTCTGGGTTTAACCTCTGGGTGTATCTGGCTACGTTGCAGTGCTTGGTCTTGGTATCAGACCTCGATGTTTGGCATTGATCTGTGCCTGGTTCTGTCTGGAATGCATCGGTATATTTCATAAGTGACCAGTCAGGATTGTTGAGACAGGAAGGGGGGCAATGCTGTGCTGCTGTTCACAAAGAGTTGTGAGAAAAACTGAAGAGCTCTACCCCCAGACTGGGCCTCCTATAGCACTTGCCACGTTTTTCCAAGTGTGCATCTGTGCCTTACAGAGCACTATGTCTGAGCCCTACAGACCCTGGTAGAAAGCATTGCTCTTGGGTGGAATTGGGTGCCTGTTTAACTGCATCCCAGTGATCCCCTCCTCCATAGTTTACTGTTGTTAGTTTCTTTGCTACATATTTTAATACAGTTAAAAAAGAGACAGAGACATCAAAATGTCAGGTATGTATTTTGTATTGCATCTTCTCTCTTTGTTCTGCGATACATAACTTCACAATGTGTGCAAACAAGGACAAATATATACAGTCACATAACACAATGAAGTAATTTATAGAGATTCATTATGTTCAACAAATGTTTTCCTATTCAAATTGTACAGTACGTAAAACCATTTAAACCTATAACTTCCTTTTGGTACATCTATTTGGCCAATGAAATAAAAAACATTTTACTGTCAATCACATTTTATAGAATACTTTGGCATAAATGTAAAGCAAATTGTGTACCCTGGTATGTTCTGTTTTACAAAACAATATTTCTCCAGGCAGGAAGTGTTTCTGTGTGTGATTTTTACCCATGTTGCTGTGCTGTGGAATGTGTATTTTTTCAAATGTTGCAAACGTCTAGACTGTGGAGGCGATAGGAGGAGCTGGAACACAGCTCAAATATAGCCTGTACAGAACAATAGGGTCCCTCTTTCACTCACTTTACCCACTACCAGAAAGTAAATGAGGTTGGCCTACCAATATCAGGTGCTGCATGTAAGTTTAATGTATGGGAAATCAGCTCAAAGCCAGCTAGAGTGATACATTTTAGGAGGATTCTGGAAATTATTTGCCTCTTATAAAACACATTGTACACAGACTTATGACACTGAAAATAAAAACGACCTTGTCTTGAATGCAGCCATCGAATCTAGGCCTATCAAAAGGGGACACACACGTATGTGTGTACTCTCCCAGAAAATGGCCAACACTCTCTGCTATGCGAAGAGATTAGTCCTGGTGTATCCCACTAATGCCATAAAGTACTATACACTTTACACTTAAATAATTTCAAAGTGCCAGTCAGAATATATCTAACTTGTCATTATCCCACACTTGAATTTAGTATTGTCTAATTATTCCCGTTGCTTCTCCTTGACAGTCGCAAGTCAACAAACAGCTGTTTCGTATTCTTTGGGGGTGCTGCCCAAATTGCTCACTGATGGTAGGTTAGCCTACGGGCAAAGATTGTGATGTATCATATGACAACTATATTACTGTGAAAAAATGGTCTTAGACACAGACCATAGCTTTCAACCAACTCAAAGTGAAAGATTAAATCTACAAATTGTTCTAAATTAATTGCAAATACAAAAAAGAAAATAATTGCCTGCAGAAGTATTCCCCCCCTTTAGGTCAATATGTTGCAGGCACCTTTGGCAGCAAATAAAGCGGTCTGTGTATTTGGATGAGACTACCAGCTTTGTACATCTGGAGACAACAATTTTTGCCCATTCTTCTTACCAAAATTGCTCAAGCTCCATCAAGTTTGATGGGGAACTTTGGACCTTTTAGGGCTGAGTGACCTCAAAATTACCTATAAAATATTCTTTAATATTTAAAAAATGATTGTAGCACAAACTAAAAACCATCACAAACGGAGCACAAACGATTGAGCCTATTGTCAGTCCATTTGGAGCATGTTGGGGGCTGGTGACGTCATCACCTATTATTAAATGTCTAATATTTAAAACACCAAAGCAGCACAAACAAAACTTTTAACGGCACAAACAAACAAGACTATTTTGGGTGAATTTGGAGCCTGTTGGGGAGCTGAGTGACCTCAGAATGACCTATACAATTTTATTAAATTTTTAAAAAAATGAGAGCAGCCCAAACAAAAATGTTAACAACACAAACCAGCACAAACGGAGCACAGATGATTAAGCCTATTTTACCAAAGTTTTGCACTGTGTGGGGGGCCAACTTCATGCAGGTCTCCATGTGCTGCCAAAATAGCTCCGACCCACCGAGGCATGGACTCTACAAAACCCCTAAAGGTGTCCTCGGGTATCTGGCACCGAGACATAAGCAGCTGTCCAGCACGTCCCACAGATGCTCAACCGGATTGGGATCTGGGAAATTTGGAGGCCAGGGCAACACCTTGAACTCTTCATCATGTTCCACAAACCATTCCTGAATAATGTTTGCAGTGTGGCAGAGCGCATTATCCTGCTGAAAGAGGCCACAGCCATAAAGGAGTACCACTGACATGAAGGGGTGTACCTGGTCTGCTACTATGTTTAGGTAGGTGGCACGTGTCAAACTGACGTCCACATGAATGCCCGGACCCAGGGTTTCCCAGCAAAACATTGGGCAGAGCATCACATTCCCTCCATTGGCTTGTCATATTCCCACAGTGCATCCTGGTGCCATCACTTCCCCAGGTAAATGCACACACGTACACAGCCATCCACGTGACGTAAAAGAAAATCAGGACTCATCAGGCAACCTTCTTCCACTGCTCCAATGTCCAGTTCCAACGCTTGCGTGGTCTCCTTCAGATAGGACCACAGTGTCACTGAACCCCCCTGTCTCAGCCCCAAGGTTTTAGGCTGGTATATTATTGTTGCCGGGGGGGTAGGGTCAGTTCTCAATCACCATTGTAAATCCTTGTAGATCTAAGGAATGTGCTCTCTAAATATTCCTTGTTTCCTTCTCTGTTCAAACTAAGGAGGACATGAGGTCTGGGACCACACCTCTGGAGTACCAGGCTGGAAAGACTCATAGCTGTCCCTGTCTAAAGTCCTCCTGGTTGTGTTGCAGATCAAGATAATACCTGAGGATTCCAGCTGCCACTCTGCAGACCATTCCTCCCCCAGGGTTGTCCCTGTCTTTGTCCATCTGGTCATGCTTCTGACCTGGATTATGTTTTATAAACTCTGGACACAGCCCACATGTATTTATTAATTACTACAATTTGTACTCTTAAAATGTTCACTCAGCACAGCCAGAAGAGGACTGGTCACCCCTCTGAGCCTGGTTTCTCTCTAGGTTTCTTCCTAAGTTTCGGCCCCTTTTAGGGAGTTTTTCCTAGGCACTGCACATCAACACTGTTTTTGCTTGCTCCATGGGGTTTCAGGCTGGGTGTTTTGTAAAAGCACTTTGTGCAACTGCATCTCTTGACATGTGCCCTTGTTAAGAGATGATCAATATTATTTGCTTCACCTGTGAGTGGTTATAATGTTTTGGCTCTTCAGTGTATATATACTGTACATATACTGCATTAAAAAAGGCAGTTTAAAGGCAGCCTAATTCACCTCCTTCTGAATGTACAGAATGTTATTCTCAAGTCCAGGGAGTCAATCACATCTGGTCTCTCAACATTACCCAGGGATGCTTTTAACCAGAGGTCAATGACCTTAATAAACAATATATGTTGTTTTAATGATGATGAGTCCCAATGGACATTGAGATTAAGGCCAGTTTTGGATTGTTCTACATACTGCAAACCCAATCTCATAAGTTTCTAAGCTAAGGAATTTTTGAATGAAATAGTAACTTAAAAAAAGGATTTAAAATGGCTCAGTGTAGGATTATAGTTTAGATCCTGATTTAACACACATGCAGCTTTTATCCAGGATAGATTTGTTCAAGGCAACAGAGGGTGAGAGAAACATTAGAAAATGTTAGACTACCGAAAGCGCTCATCCTTTTGGTTACTAGGATACGTGGCTAATGAAATAACCATTCTGACCACATTCACCCTGAGGGCCCATGTAAAAGTCCACCAGGCAGACAGGCAAGCAAATGGACAGACAGGCAGACAGGATGTCAGGCATGCAGGCACCTCTGTTGCTTTGCAAACAGACAGGGCCCAATGAGTTTTCAATTCACCCAGGCTCACTGGGAAAATGTATCCAAACTGAATAACATTGCTATGATCGTCTATTTCAGTCTACAGTACTTGTACACTTAGACCTGTCATTTTTGTGATCTGGGTTTTACATTAACTATTCAAATCAGATTGCATTGGCCTGAATGTTGAATGTCATAACTTAAACAAATAGTTTAGATATTTTTTCTTTGCCTATTTCACCAACTATAAACTGCTGTAGATTAAATTATTTGTGTTTTTATGGTATTTCTCATTGTCATATTAGGTAATAGACAATTCATACATCAATCAATCAGATTGATACCACGAAGTGGTATCAAAGCCCATAATTGTCAATTCAATGAGTTTTAATTAATAAATATTATTTCTGTGAGTTTGTGAATTTCACGCATTGTTGGGCGTGTGCCTGGGTGGATGGTATGGAGGACTTGCAAGAGTTTTCTGGGTCTTTCCACGTACCCGAACTGCACGTTGGGCTCCGGTTGGTCATTTTAGTTAATAGCGTATTTCTCCGAATACTGCTCGTCGAGTCCTCTTTCTTGAACTGGTGGGGTAATTTATTACAGCATGGGAAACAGTTAGTAAAGTCGTGAAGTAGATGCCCACTGAAGATCATGTATATCCACGGGTTACAGCAGCTGTTTAAACTCGCGAGGAGCGCTGACAGCGTGACAGCAGGGTTCTCAGAATCTGGAAGGAGAGGGGGGAAATATGATCAAAATCAGATTTAAGCTGATATTCTTTAAACCCAGATATAGCGATGTTTACGCACTGCGAAATCACACCGGTATGCAGTGACACTTTGATAATTGTAGTAACTTAGACAGTACCCAAAAAAAGTCGGCTATTTGAGGTGGGAAAGCAGTTACAGCGTAAATCCTGCAATGTACGTTTAATTGATTTGAGCCTTTGGTCTAAGTGATGGGGATTATTGTAAGTGTACAAAGCCCAATCAATTGCACCCTTATCTAACATCTGATATTTCCTTATGGTGCAATAAATAATAACTATTATGATACAGGGATAACATTGTCCGGACGCCGTAGGCTTTGGTAGGCTATGCTTAACAACATCACTAACCCGACTTCAAGCAGAGAATAGGACACGCAACAAAAACAACTCTTTTTATCCTTTGCTTTCATGCCTTATTGATAAGAGTGAAAGCGGGAAAAGACAAAACAGAGAGGGTTTTGAAATTACATTGATCCGGACTCGAAGCCAAGTTGCAGCGATGTCTGCACAGCTGGACGGTATGAGTGAATATTTAATTTGCTTCATACAATTTTAAGATCAATCAGAAGATTTTAATATCCTAAATAGTAATGGGCCTACACTTTCCCCAAAAAGTTAAGTTACTTACCGTCCCATGCGAAGTTCTCATCCCACACCGACCACATCTGCACGATGAAGAAAGGTGACCAGCATATTATGTAAACCAGAACAATCACAGACGTCATTTTAACAGTTCTCAACTTAGCTCTGGATATAGTGGTAACGCTGCTAACTGCATTCTTTACAATTAGACTATTTTTAGTTGCATCTGCCGCAGGTGTTTTCCTGGTCTTATACTTTATGTTCTTCCAAATGGCGTGGCAAATGTACCCGTAGCATATCATCAGTAGGAACACGGGAATGAGGAATATACTGACGGTTATCCAAGTGATGTACGCCCTTACGCCCCATGGTTCTATGAAATGACCCCAGCAATCGTAGACGTCCGAGCCGTTCTTGATCTCACTCAGAGAAAAGATGAAGTACTGCGGCATGCTGAGGACCAAACTACATATCCAGGTGCTGACGATCATGATATAGGACCGTTTGGTGGGCTGTTGGAGAGTCTTCAGGGGGTGGCAGATGGCGATATAACGGTCCAGGGTCATCATAACCATCATGTAGGTGGAGGCGAACATGCCCATAACCTGGAGGTGCTTCACTATTCTGCACAGGAAATCTGGCCCGTAAAAGCGAAAGGTGATCTCCCAACATAATTGCGGCAGGACCTGAAAAAAAGCGACCACCAGATCAGCGATGCAAAGGTGCCGGATGAAGAGATGCATTCTCGATGTCTTTTTTTTTGTATTGTACATGGCCAGCAAGACACTGACATTCCCAATCACGGCCACAATAAATGTAATGCTCAGGACTGTTATCTCTATTTTGGCAACTTCTTCATTTCTTCCAAAGGGATCACTCCCGTTTGGCAGCACGGTGCCATTGCTTAGCATAGCCATCTTAAGATCATTCGTTGGACTAAAAACCAGAGACCGGTTGACTCGGTTGAACAGCGGGAGCGCATGGACGGGAGTGTGCATGACACAGACTCTTGTGCGCACCGTGGTTCAATTGCAGTGCCAGAGTGGCAGAGTTTAGCGCTTTCCTGTATTAGGAGCAACCTGACTCTGAAATATAAATATATTGCCTTCTGATCTGCTGGGTCTTTTAAAAACGAATCAAATTTCAGGCACTACCCGCTTCAGTTATCGGCCAATCATATTGCGCAAAACTGGAAACAGCCCACGTCACCAAACATTGAAAATTAATGTTTTTTGTGGAAAAAGGTATGATATACTTCAAATTATGTGTCATTTTTAATGATCATACTTTTGAAATACAGAAGATGATCCTTTTACTCATGTTCCCTAGTGAACAATTCCGGACTGCGTATCGGTTGCACCTCCATATGACCCGAAGAAGGCTTACTTCCTAATATGAATAGGCTACCTCTGAATAGGCTACCGCTACAACGTACCTAATTGACGTTGTCAGTTGGTCGCTAGCATGTCGTAGCAACGTGGTATTTCTAAGGTTGTCGGTTGGTAATCGCGAATCCCAGGCATTCTATCCAGTTGACCATTCATTGCCCTTTTCCTCTTACATTTTTTTATATTCATACGTACAGCCAGAATATGTACAGCTAAGTTCATTTCTGTCCAGCCAACATCTTGACAGTTTTCTCCAACCTTGTGTTTACCTGCTCGAACTGTTCCATGAAATCTTAAATGTGCACAACACATTTCAGCAGGGTTCTACACTGACGTTTAGTTTTACAGTGAGGTATTATGTCTAAATATTATACCTGTATTTTATCAACCCCTTCCCAGATATAATAATGGCAATGCTGTTAGATCAGTCCAGACATTTTCTCCTAGCAAATTATATGACATATCCTGTAATATACAAGAGCCCCATATCTAGCAAAAAAGTATATACATTTACAAACAAACCAGAACATTTATGTAATTTAAAAAATATTTTATTTATCACCCACCTCACACTTCCAAGTTGGTCAACAGCACAGACATTAAAATCAGAACTGTGTGGGACTTCATAACCGTCAAAAAGGATAAAGTAGCAAATCTCATCTAGTTAACTCCAATGAAACTGTAGGTCTTCAATGGCAATAGCCATGATAAACAGTATTTTTTTCCACTAGTAGAGTTCTATCCTTCTCCAATCATTGACATTTTTGTTCCAGCTATCATCTGATCAAATTTAGAAATATTGTCAAACTGGCCATTTTACAAATAATTAAAATATAAGAACACAAGCCAATATGTGTGCTTTACTCTTAATTGGGTTATTTTTTTCAAATGGTGAAGAATTGTGAAATCATGAAGATACGAAAAAATTAACAATAAATTGAAACAAACAATTAATTTTATCCAACTGACAAACTACAATCACACAAGCAAAGACGGACACTTTACTCTTCCTTGTTGTCAGAAATTAGTCTGAGTGGTCTCCAATTCTATCTTCACCTTCCTCTGCCGTTGGACCCGTTACTGCACCTGGACATGGACAATGAAAACCAGTTTAAAAACAGTATACAACAGTGTCAACCATTTGATTCAGTTCGTTCATAATTTATTTATATCACTTTTACAATTTTGTCAAATATCTTGTTGAATCATTACTTGTGGAACTCATAGTAAAAATCTTTACATTTGAGTACTTGTGAGGTAAATGATGTTCATCTATGTTTGAAAAAAGTTACCAACCAAGCTAGTAGGTGGTTGACTTACTGTACTGTATCTTGCTAACGTTTGAGCTAACGTTAGTTGGCTTGCTAGACAGTACTGTAATTCGATGGGAACTACCAAAGTGATTTTAGCTATATGACAGATAGTTATCTATCTGCTTTGTAAAGAAGTTAAATACGCTTACCTGAGATTCCTTGTCCAGAAATTATGTCGGCTTCACGAACTACACTGATGTTTGTTTAACGTAGTCGTACAGTACCGTTTGCTAGCTGCAGTAGCTAGTTAGCCAGGTATATATACCTTAACAGAAAACTTGCGCTACCTGCAGTAGTTAGCTAGGTACATTACAGTACTATAATGTAGGCTACACGACTAAATTAGAAAATAACTAAATTGGAAAATTGCTAGATTAGAAAACGAAAGTACGATTAACATAAATGATTATAACATTTCTAAATAGCAATAACTACTAATGTAGGCTAACCACAGTAGCAGAAGAGTACTGGTGAAAACTCACAGAAATGACTGGAGTCAAATAAACATGCAATAGCCACCGGTTATGTCTGCTGAGATACTGCAAACGTCTGACGACTATTTAGGAGTACAAACTATAACGAACAAGAAATGGCGGGACGCTCGAACTGTGGCACATCTGTGCGTGCACAGTTTACAATTTGTGTACGCATTCCGTCTGTGTTGTGGGAGATTATATAGAACTATTTGAGTTGGTCTGAATTGCGGTGATTGGGGAATTCTTGTGACTCTAAAGATCTTCAAGTGAACTTTGAAATATTTGGAATACGTGGTTTCCGATGTGGTGTCAGTAATGACATTATAAGCAAAGTACGTGGTAGCAACGAAAATAGGAGTTAATATTTCCCGGTTGTAGTTATGTACGATCGTTACCAAACTGGTACGAAAGTTGTTATACTGTCAGTACGTCCTGTAATTACGTTTCTGCTACATCCTGAGCAGGTAAGGGAGATTACCAATTATGTGGTCATTAATTTCCTTCAGATAACGTTGGAGTTACGTAGGATCGTTACCAAACCGGTACGTAAATTGTTACCTTGTCAGTACGTCGTGTAATTATGTCCTGCGACGTGCTGAGGAGGTAAGGAAGATTACCAATTATGTGGTCATGCAATTACCTTCGGATAACGTTGCCACAACGTTTTGAGAAGGTAATGTCATGACATTACCAATCCATAACGTGTCTGTTGCTTGTGGTTACGTAACGTGTTAGCTGGGATCATACTAAAGTAGGCCTATGTACTTAGGTTTTTGCCGGACAAGAAGCCAGACAAGAAGAGTGAATGTCTCAACTGAGTGCCTGTCTGTCTGATTGACTGCCCATTGTTAAATAGCGTAGTGGTTACAGACGCGGACTGCCGCGTGGGTGACCGGTCTTCGATCCTGGTATCTGACAGATTAAAGTATGCATTAGGATTTGTTCAGGGTAGACAAAAACCTTGCTGGCTGCAAGCTTCAGTTGTTACGTTACAGTAAGCCTAAAATAAAATTGTTTATGGTTATATTGGGACTATTTCTGGTGGATTTTCGAAGGACGCATCCATGCATGCTTTTTGGAGTAAATAGACCACAACCCCTTGCACAGTGAAAGAGGAAGGGTTTCCACGATTCTCTCATCTTTTCACTAGACAGAAAAGTCAGTTATCGTCACCTATATGGATAGTTGTATCAATGCCATTCAGAATGAAAAAAACGAACGTTGTTATGCCATGAAATGAAATAGTTTTGGCAGTGTGAAGTTAACCTTCGTCCCGCTAGCAATTGCTAAATTCTTATGACTTTTCCAAGTAGCCTAGTAAGTCAGTACTTGTAGGCCTATTACTGGCCAATAAGCTGTAAAAACGGCAAAAGACATACAGTTCATATATGCTATTTGTGGTGGAAGTAAATTTAATAAGAAATGTTAGTCAGTTTAACACAATGCTTAATGGTGTCTAGCTAAATATTCAAACTTGGCGTGGTGTTAATGCATGACAAAATGATCTAATGTCGAGACGCAATTTTATGACAAGCTTGTATGTCCCAAGGTCCCTACAGTAATCTTTCTAATTTAACACGTTGAATGTGCTGTATCAACCCTGTTATACCTGTGGTTGGTTTGGATGTTAGCTAATGATGTTAGTAATGTCATACTTGCTATATCTACAATATTCAATACTACTTCCAATATTGCTGCTAGTTTACAATACTCTTTTTAAACTGCTGCTATGTACAGTGTTATGTATATTATTGCTTTATCTTCTTGATATATTTTTTGCTATGTGAATTTTTTTTTTCTTCTTAATTCTCACTACGTAGTTGTAGTGTGCTATGCCACCATCCATAAGCTTATTGCACTCATATGTATCCATAATATTCAATTACTCTACCAATTGCTGCTTGTTCACACTGTTATGTATATTGAACATTTAGATATGGCAATTACTTGAAATCATATTTCTCTATAAAACTGATCTGAGTGCCTGAGATATTCCCCATTTAAACTTTCTCACAGGTCCATCTTTCAGTTTGTAACTGACTTGTAATCTCATTTTAAACCGTCGCAGTTCTGTCCTTCCCAACCTAAACCATCCTAGATTAGGTAATACTATTCTGGATCTTGTTCGGTAAGGGAGGAATGACCTCTTCACCTTGACACATTGGCTCAACGTTTTTGACATGTCGTTTTTGACGTAGTTTTTGACATGTCGTTTTTGACGTGTCGTGTTATTGTTTAGAGGCAGGATTCTATACAGTGCCCCTTTCAATAGATTTGAAATATAAACTCTTCATCAAAGTGTTTGGTGATGTTATCTCGTCATTTAACAAAATGGACATTGGTTCAAATGGAAGTTGGGTAGCTTGTGTAATGGAGTTTAAAATATAATGTAACCAAGCAACGATCAGGAGAAACAACTAGTGGCTGAATTTGTTCAGGCACAGCACAATATAATGTAAAATTACTGTTACTGTTTGATGCACATACAATTTGCTATGATAGCAGCCTCTTGTAATTGAAAATATCCACGGTAACCACTATCTTTTTTAGAGGGTGCTGTGAACCATCGCAAGTTCATCTTTGTTCATGAAGCAGGCTTCAGCCTTGCCAAAACCCGACACCCTGGGTGCAATATCAACAGCAAAAGAGCAACAGTCCAAGTGCCTGGACAATGTAGGGCAATATCTTGATTTGTGCAGCCATATCAAAAGATGGGGTGGTAGGATGTAGACCCTTCTTGGTTCCTACAATGCTGCACAACTCATTGAGTTCCTCAAAAACGTTGAGCCATTGTGTCAAGGTGAGGAGGTCACCTATGCCATTCTGTGGGACAATGGGAGGTTCCACCATGCAGAGGTGGTTCAGGAATAGTTTTGGGCCAGTCCACAATTCTTGACCCTATCTGCCCCCATACCCTCCTTTCCTCAACCCTATTTATAAACCCTATTTATATACTTTTCAGCATGGATATGGAAGGTCTATGGCCATCATCCCCAAGAGAATTTTGCCCTTCAGGCCATGGATGAGGCATGTGATGACATCACTGGTGACCAATGTCAGGCTTGGATTCATCATTCCTGAAGAATTTTCCCACGGTGCATGAATAATGAAGATTATTCATTGTGATATGGATGAGAACTTACTGCCAAATGCGGAAGACAGAAGTGATGCAAATTGGTGTCGTCTGTGTGAAACATGACATTTCCTTAATTTCTTACAGCATTTGTTACATTGGAGTAGACGCTCTATGCTGGAGTACACACTTTTTTTTAATAGCGCACGCCGCGGTCAGGCCATCTGTGGGCCGCTTGCATTACAATGCCTTCCAACAATACCCTGATCAGCGGCTCATCAGCGGCCTGACGGCGGCTAGCCGCTTTTTTGCACCAAACCCAGTGGGATTCCTCTTGCCATAATATTAGGTTTTATGTATAATAATCTGATTTTGGTCATACCACGAACAATGAACTGAAATAAATCTAAACAATTTATTTCAAATAGTGCAAGATGCATACAAAAAAACATGCATTATACAGCAATCATACAAAATAAACATGTGCATATGAATTGAATTAAATAAAAAAATCTAACAGTGCAAGATGCATGCAAAAAAACATGTGCAATATACTGTCCAGCAACAGATCTAGAAAAATCACAGTATTTGATTGTGAAAAAGTACAAAATAAACATAATACAATACTAAATAAGAAAGGGCTGAATCCAAGCGTTGTGGCATTTTGGTTTAGTCATTCATATTCACGTCAGGTCCCTGGTACCTCTGCGACATCTTCTCCCACCTGCACGGTCAGCCCCTTTCAGGTACCTGGTGATCTGGTTCTGGACAGCCTCGTCAGTGGCATCCCGGGTGGAAGGATTCTTCCTTACTGCTCCTATAATACAGTCAGATATCAGATATTGTACTTAAATGGTCTAACATGACTTTAAGAAAAATTCAAATTAACCACAAGAATCTAATAGCCATGTACAAAATAACTTACTTTGAAGAATAGTCCTGAGGAAAAGGTCCTTAAACCTGGCCTTGTGCCTTCAGCTCGACATTCTCTTCAGTCAGCCATTTATCTGAGGCTAAAAAGCACAAAGAAATGTCAATAGTTTAAGAGTGAAATAAAGATAACTAACTGCCTTATACATGTAATTTCAGAAAGGCTGTAAAGTATTGCATTTTAGTAAAGGGCAGTAATTCAGACAAATTAAATGTTTTAAGACACAAGATGCTAGCGTAACTATAGTCTTGTTTTTACCTGATTGTAGAGCCAGCTGTGCCTTCAGCTCGACATTCTGTTCAGTCAGCCGCTTGATCTCCAAATGTTCTGAAAGTAAAGACAAACAGTTAATAATTCAGTCCTAAATATCGTGTTATTTTACACTCCTCAGAACTCAATAAATTGCTGTGTCCGCCAAAATGTTCATTCTTACCTTCATGTGCAGAGCTAAAACTTCCCAACCTCTGCCTTCTTGCCCTTAAAAATTAATTGAATTTATTTGAATTGAAATTGAAGTTTTTTAGTGGTTACAGGCACGTGTCTGCCTCAGGTACCCCACCGCTGCTAGGGTTAGGGTTTACCTTCATTGCACATCTACTCATTCCACTTGTAATATACATATACTTAATACTTGTACATTTTCTGCTCTCTATTTGCACTTCTAGTTAGATGCAAAATGCATTTCGTTGTACTGTACTTGTACTGTTCAATGACAATAAAGTTGAGTAATCTAATCTAAAACTTCCCCAACCTCTACCTTCTTGCCCTTAAAAATAAATTGAAATTGACAAATAAAATTGAAAGCAACATGCTTTAATAACATCTGGGTTAAGTGAATGAACCCACACATACCTATGTAGCAGTCCTCCACATGGTGCCGTGGAGTACTGTGCTTGCCCCATCCTCAAAATAAACACAAAAGTTGGTGAATAGGTAAATATGGTGAAACTAAGTAAACATTGCAGCAATTACCAAATCAACATGTAATACACATACCTCTAGGGCTGCAATCCACAGGGTGTTGTGGTGTAGATGTGCATCCTTGGGGTGGTAGGGGCCCATGCTGGAATGATTTTCGCTCCTCTGGTGTTACCCACGTGCGGTCTCCCACGTATCTACGAAAAGGTTTTGTAAGCATTTACCCTGCAAAACACATTTTCATCCCAAGTTTCAAATTGTTATTACGTTTTCAAATTGAACTGCATGCTTGATGAGTTTATAAGGGACAGCCTCTCAGGTGTCTTCAGGTGGTGAACAAGTTCTGGCAAACTTGTTGTGGCTGAAGGACTTCCTACTGGTGATGCTGTATGGTGGCCAGTAGCAAAGTCCCCCTTTGAGCCACAGGTGTGGAACTACTGCCACACAGTCATCCTCCCCAGGAGCAAAACTACAGGAAATGTCATGATCTGAAAGCAATGTTTAGAAAAGAGGTTTAGAAAAACGGCCAGTTGCAAGTGTTACAGCAGCGTAAGACACACATAGGCTAGCTAAAAACACTGTGGATACTGGATACACAAAGACACACACAAGACACCTCAGTAACGGATTTGTAACAAGTGCAGGTTTAGCTAGTGTAGGTAACAACAATGTTACTGCCAAGAGTTAGCTATCGCACATGATGTGGATAACATTACACAAAAAACACGATTTAGCAGACGTACCAGTTGATATAAGTTAAGAGGAATAAGCACAACATATTCTAACTTGTTGGCACATTAAGAAACACGATTTAGCCAAGTTAACTAACGATGTTACCATACCTGTTCAACTGTTGATATGCGAAGAAGGACAAAACATCCGAACTTGAGGATAAACGAAGAAACAAAAAATAGTAAGCTACAGTACCGAACTTGTGGACACACGAAGAAACACAAGGGTTAGGTATTTCATCTCAGGGCAACGCTGTTTTTTCACTTTATTCACCAAGCTCAGTTTCTGTAATTTGTTTCCCCGCCTTTGGTTTAGAACTTGCGGTCAGTTACCAGTGACTTTGACTATAATATTGCAGTCATGGTTTAATACAAAACAGTTACGTTCTTACTCAGTAGCCTAACAACACTTAACGTTAGTTATTTGTAATAATGCAGAACAGAACTCACCTGTAGCCATATATGTGACTCGGCATTCAATCATTTTAAGTCAGATGTCGAAAGAAATCTTGATCTTCGTCTGTTTCAGCAGTTCATCAAATTGTACCAAAACAATGTCATAATCCACATGTTGTATTGTTGTACATATTGTATTGTCTATACTATAGCTTTTACCTTACACCCTTTGAAAAAGAGTTGTTTGTTTTCCTGAACTAGACTTAAAGAACCAAGTCACTAAAATGATCCAGTTTTCACATTACTACTTTGAAACGTGGGATTCCTAGCTTGCAATATGGCAATTGTCTCGCCTCGGACACGACGGTGTTTAAACACAGTAAAGAACTGTCCCCCCTAAAGTGAGTAGAGTCGAGGCTAGGTGAGTAATTGAGCCGGTACCATACAGTGGAAAAGGGCCAATAGTTCGGGAAAAAATGATGGTAAGCAACGATGAGACACGGCTGTTTCTATGTGTTTAATGTACATGTCTACACAAAGGTCCTTTACACATGCAATAGTGCATAAGTCAAAGTCTATTTTATTTATAAACTACCAATGTTGACCAAAATTCTGTACACAAAGATTTAAAAATATTTAAATAAAGTTAATACAAATACAGTCAGTACAAGAATAAAACAATAGCATCTCTGCTGGAAGAAAATGGCAACACGAGTAGATACAGCAGGTTACAGCGCACGCCCTCACTTTGGCGGCTCGCCGCCAGCGTAAAGCCGCCATTGATTGCTCACTGGGTAGTAAGTGATAAAAAAGTCTCTTAAAACTATTTTGTGTAACCATAACCAATTGCCTAATGTGATAGAAAAAATCGACTTCATACCACATAAAGTTTGAATTTTCAGAAAACAAGTCACTCAGCTGCAGCTTTACAAGACATTGGTTACACATTTACTGTAGACCTCAACTGAGAGCTGACTGTCATATCATACCCAGGGAACATCACTGGATGGAAGGACCTTGACAACATAAATATTTAGGGTTTAGCTTCTGAAGTTGTTAATGATGGTGCGTCTGCCAATGAGGACAACCTCAGTCTTTTTGCAGTTTAACTGCAGTTTTTCTGTCTTATTTTGTGTTAAATCAGTGTTCTGCGACAATTCTCTGATCGTTTTGTCAAGAGAGGAGATCATGAACACCAGGGAAACAACTCCAGTGGATTTATTCCCAGATTTTCCTTTGTCAAGCAGTGAGACTTTGTCAAGCAGTGAGACGCCGACGGCAAGGTAAACGGACTTAGGCACTTGTACGCTCAAGGCGCCATGGACTACGGACTCCGCTACTAGGAATATTCCTCTCCAATGTGCGATCACTTAGCAATAAACCTGACAAACTTCACTTGCTGTTGGGAAAAAACATAGATCTCTCCTTATTTTCACCTCGTGTTTCACAAAAACGTGGCTGTGTGGATCTATACCAGTCTCAGCGCTGCAATTGCCTTGTTTTTCAATCTTCCGGGCGGATCATGACACAGACCTCAGGCAAAACAAAGGGAGGAGGAGTATATTTCTACATTAACAACGGCTGGGGCAATGATGTGACAGCCATACTACTACTGTTTTCCTGACCTGGAATAATTTTTTATCAACTGCATCACCTTTCTACAGGGATTCTCATAATTTATCCTGGTCGGTGTTTACATTCCACTGCTAGCCAATGTGGACGAGAAACAACAGCAGCTAGACGAACAGATTCTTGTGGCAGAGTGGTCATACCCAGACTCCTTAGTTATTGTTCATGGCGACTTCGACAAAGGTAACCTAAGCCACAAACTTCTGAAATATAAATTGTATGAAAGATCAGAATGAAGGACTCTGTCTGATGACATCATCACACAGCGACGCCCTCCGAGTGCAGCCACGAGTCTAGTTTCAAAGAGTGTAAACGAAGACTGCTTTGTGGGTGTTCTAATCAACGCCACCTGAACCACACGCCTCCTCCTACACCAGCAAATACAGTCCTTATCGAAGTCCTCTAAAACATAAATAGTTTACTAAAATCCCGACCAGAGAGGCAAACACTTTGGATCACTGCTACACTACAATCAACAATGCCTATCACGCTGTACCCCACGCTGCTCTAGGACTTCTAGACCACATCATGGTCCATCTAATACCCACATACAGGCAAAAACTAAAACTTTCTAAGTCTGTTGTGCGAAGGTCAAAAGGTTTTGACCTTCGCACAGGTTTGTTGTGAAACTTACTTGGCAATAAAACTCTTTCTGATTCTGACAGAATGATCAGGAGTATTCCTATTACAGACAAGGCAATCAAGTAAGCAAGTTTATTTATATAGCACAATTCATACATAGAAGCAATTCAATGTGCTTTACAAAGAAAGAGAAAAAATATAAAAATACAATAGCATAAAAATGAATACTCAAATGAAAACATCAAAACAACATCATAATAATAAAACAGAATAAGATAATAGTAATAGATTAAAAACGGGATAAAAACATAGGAAGCTATGTTTTTATCCCGAATGACTAGGGACAAAAACACCAGTTATCTCATAATATTTGATATTGAAGAAAACAGACAAAATACCATTTTCCAAAATATGTGCACAGGACTAAGTTACTGCTGTATTTAATTCTTTATTCATTATGTTAGTCTTCGTTTCTCCATCTCTGTCCATCTCATCTCTTGACCTCTGCTGTCCCCATTGACTGTTTCTGGTCCTGAGTCTCTATTGTGTATTCGTTTAAGATTCCTCCTTGTCTGACAAATGTGATGACGCCAGTGTGGTTTGGAAGAAAACCCTGAAGTGAACTCTAAAAACGTCTGACGCAATTAACAACGGCGGCCGAAGAGAGATAATTTCAAAAACTGCTATGGTCATTCAACTGACATTTGTGGTCAAAATGATTATAATGATACTAGCCTTATGTCTGTATTGGCATCCTACCAGACAACACTGTAGGTTCACTAATGTCTCAACTGGCCTCTGGCTGCAGTCAGTGATGCAGCCTGATTCTTCAGTTCACACAGGAACTAGTCTGAATTGCGTCTCAGTGAAATTGGCTTACTGGAATCATCAAGTGTTCCCACTAATCCTCTGCCATGGTGCACTAATCTTCCCATGCATCAGAACAGCTAAGAGGGCCAACCTGCCACAGGACTTCAGAACACAGCCTCAGGGAGAAAAAACCTCTCTGTACCACAGACTCCCAGTGGGGTTTCCTTTTGTTGTGGCTGCTCTGCTGGCTACTCTAGCACAGCCAATGAGTCCCAGTAGTAAAGCAATGAACTGCTGAAGCTTTAAATCAGCCCTGCCTGGGCTGCTTTGTCCTGTTTCTAGGGGTTCATAGGAGAGCTGACAACCTGTTATCATGCTCCAGACTCGAAGAAACTTAGCTTGTTATGTCTTTGGTAGCCTGAATGGACATTATAAATCACCTTAATGACTGCAGGCTTAGATCAGTGGTTGTTAACTGGTGATCTGGGACATTTTTAATGAGTCACCATTTTTTTATTATTATTATTCATTATTATGAAATGAAATGTACTAGTTCATTGTTTCTCAAATGTGATTTTGTTTTCTCCTCTGACAACCCCTTGTAGTTCAATTAGATGTCAATTGATTCAATTGATAGAAGTATGACACCCATTACAATAAAAAATGAAAAAGACGAAAAAAGCACTCACTAGACAGAATAAAGGAAAATGACCCCCCCCCCATCACCCAAAGAAATTAAAGTGGGCGGCCTACTTCCCTTTCAGTCCCTGGAGAAATCTATTTTATTTTATTCTGTTTGTACTGTACATGTGTTCCTCAAGCTACAATTGTACATGAAATAAGCAATTAAACTGTGTCTACAAACAATAATCTAGAGGCTAAATCAAATAGGAAATGAAATCTTAGATGGATATGAAGACAAGGTTCATAGACTTAGAGAAGCCTGAGTAGGATTCTTGTTAACGTCTGTGAATTATGGGTTATGTAATTGTCATGTATGTTTGCATACTTGTTCTAGTTGACTATGTCTTCTAGTTAACACTCCAGTTGCTATAAGAATTCCCTAGCAAACATGGCATTACGTTTTATAACTGTTAGAATATGTGCTGCATTATATATTATGCAAGACTCTATTAGATGTGTAACAGTGGCCTTTAAAGCATATCAGTTTTAAAATCTGCAACTATTAACTGAGACCAGAACTATACTGGACAGCTGTCATATGCAAGAGACATGTTAACTTTAGTACAATCATTGTGTTTTCTTGTTGTGGGTTTAAAATGTAATGTAATTAGAAATGATATAATAATAATAATAAGTGTTGAACATAATGACAGATCTTAAGGTGTCAATTTGGGGATTGTACATATATTTCTGGGCATAAACACTGACTGATTCGCAGTGAAAGTAACTTGTATACATGCCTTATAAACTTACTGTTGTATCAACTCAGAATCCAGAATATCAGCTGATTTACTCCAATGTTTTTAACCAAAGTGAATGGAAACAAGCAGTCTGCCGTTTTCCATGCATCATCATTTTAAAGGGTGGTTAGATTTCTCCAGCCCGATCTCAGCTTTCTACAGAAACACACAAGGGCATTTGCTTTGTTATTGTTTTAGCTGTTGATCCACCCTTTAAGAAAACTGAAACACGCCTACACTAAAATAATAGCATTCCCAGGCTACTGTTTACACAGGATGATAAACGTTCTGTGTTTTTGTTGCTCATCTTTACCAAAATATGCCATTTTCTATCTAAATCCTTTCTTATCAATATCCCCTTTTATTATGCTCCTGGGACTAATTTCCACCAGTTCTTACCAGAAGTTATGTTTTAAGAATAGCTCCTTAATTTAATTCCACTAAATAATTCACTATAAATAATAAATACCTATGTCCGCTGGGTTTTCAATCCAATTTGCAGCATAATTCGGACAAAAAACATGGACAGTAATCAAACAAATGAGCTGTAATAAATATATAATGGGACCTTCTGGCACAGTATGCAGATATAAAAGGGAGAAACATCCCTATTAACCACTTGGCTTCTTCTGGCTTCTCTCTATAGCTAAATCTGCTTACAAACAAATAACTGGTCAAAGAAATTGCTCACTGAGTGGAAATCAGAGAGAATATTAAAGGCCATCACCATAGGTGACCACTGTCCTTTTGCTTTTTTTGACATTGGTTTGGCTGTGTTAATCTAACATGATTATTGGTCATGTGGTCATGTTCCCAATGCCAAAGCAATTCATGTAGCCTATATACAGTGAGGGAAAAAATTATTTGATCCTCTGCTGATTTTGTACGTTTGCCCACTGACGAAGAAATGATCAGTCTATAATTTTAATGGTAGGTTTATTTGAACAGTGAGAGACAGAATAACACCAAAAAAATCCAGAAAAACGCATGTCAAAAATGTTATAAATTGATTGTATACATCAATTGGTGGCAAAACCTTTTTGGCAATCACAGAGGTCAGACGTTTCTGGTAGTTGGCCACCAGGTTTGCACACATCTCAGCTGCTTGGTGATGGTCTTGTAGCCCATTCCAGCCTTGTGTAGGTCTACAATCTTGTCCCTGACATCCTTGGACAGCTCTTTGGTCTTGCCCATGGTGGAGAGTTTGGAATCTGATTGACTGATTGCTTCTGTGGACAGGTGTCTTTTAAACAGGTAACAAGCTGAGATTAGGAGCACTCCCTTTAAGAGTGTGCTCCTAATCTCAGCTCGTTACCTGTATAAAAGACACCTGGGAGCCAGAAATCTTTCTGATTGAGAGGGGATCAAATACTTATTTCACTCATTAAAATGCAAATCAATTTATAACATTTTTGACATGCGTTTTTCTGGATTTTTTTGGTGTTATTCTGTCTCTCACTGTTCAAATAAACCTACCATTAAAATTATAGACTGATCATTTCTTTGTCAGTGGGCAAACATACAAAATCAGCAGGGGATCAAATAATTTTTTTCCTCACTGTACTACCATCATACAGTACAGACTAGATTCAACAGTGTCTCATTTTTGATACTTCACATTAGCTGAAGTATACAGTACATTTAAATGCCACTAAGTATCCAAAGTGCAAATGGGTAATCTGTTGTAATTTCTAAATGGTCAAACTAATATGTGCTCAAAATTAAGGCCCAGCCCAGTCATGATCGGGTTCAGACTGAGAATTAACTCCATACCTCTGGGCCACAATGTCTTCAGCTGCAGGTTTGCTGGCCTCCATGATACTAGCCTTTCCTCCAGATCACACAACCCCTTTTAGCACAGGTAGGATTTAGGCCTAGCTGAACCTGTTCTGATGGTGATTTGTCTGTACAGAGCAAGGCCGTGGCGACCTTTCTATTATATTCATTTACAATAAAGTCAATGACCTGATGTACAAGTTCTACATGGAGTTGTGACTCTTCTTCTGTTCCCTTGTCCTATTCTTTGTTGTCCTTTTCCACTAGGTGAAGCAATATGTTTTTCATTGACGGAGTGCCGTTGTGGAGAAGAAACTGATAGTCGTCTGTCTTTTAAAACAGGAATGCCATAATTCCTGTAACCCCCCCCCCAAGACTGAAATTAAAAAAGCATGACCCTCCCCCATTTCCCTCTGTGTCTCATCATGTTAAATTCTGATCTCTCCCTAACAGAAAATCTTCCCTGTCCCGATACTTATGGACAGCTCTGTATATTGAAGCAAGCCCTTCCACATAGACTTATCATCTTCCTAGTTGCAGGAATTACGATCTGCCTTGTTTCCTATTATATTGGCTACAATACCATGACTACAGGAAGAGATCGCAGGGCCTTTTGATAGTTGGAGTATATCTGGCAGAAGCTTCAGTGACAAAGACTTCTCAACTTACTGATGTTTCAAATTATTCCATTATTCCACTTTCTCACCAAATCTCAGCCCAATTGAACACATATGGGAGGTTCTGGAGTAGTGTTTGAGGCAGTGTTTTCCACCAATATCAACAAATCCCCAAGTTATGGAATTTGACGTGACAAATGATCCCTACAATAAATTTCCAAACACTTGTAGAGGTGCAGTAAAGCTGCTGTGGTAGCCCAATGCCCTATTAAGATATTACCCATGTTGCATTATTATTGTGGACTTTGCTTTATTTTGACAGTGTACTTCCACTGAAACGTATGTACTAAGGCTGTCTTACAAGGCTCCTATAAAGGCTGCAGTTGTGTGTGTTGCGTAACTCACTGGCATACGGTGGTGTTTCAAAGGCCGTATGCCATTTTCCTGTCTACAGCACTATATGTCCTACACTCAGATTTGAATAATAGTCGTCACATCAAAACATCTATTCTTGCCAATCTCAGCTAGAATATTCTGCCCCCGAACATTAAATATCTGAAGACTTTGTGCACAATGTTCTCCAAGAGATTTCCTTGATGAAATAAATTCAAAGTCTCTGATGAAGTGTGGATTTATAAGCAGTGTTGCTCAACAAACGTTTGCTTTAAACTTTAAATGTAGAATAAATAGCTGTTCACTGAACAATTTTGTTTTACCCTTATAGTATGATGCCCTGGCGAGAATCTATAATTCCTTTTATAGTCAATTATCTGATTCCAGAGTTACCATTTGTTGTTAGCAATCTAATATAATGTGTATTAAGAAAGACCAACAGGTTGTCCAGTTTCTACTTGGAGCTTACAGTTGTAACACAATGATACATGTCTAACTGATATGTTATAGTCATAGATTACTGATGAGCCGAATTACATCCAAGACAATAGAAGAACCGAAGATAAGAAGAATGCCCTCATACGTAGATAGCTACTGTATTAGAATAAAGATTGATTGATTTATGGAAGGTCTTGGAAGCTCTCGTAAGTCTATGTGAATGTGTCACGTAAACCAGAGTCATTTTCAGGACTCATGGGAACATATAGGCCGTCATCGCATCTGATCATTTATCAGGAGAATACATACTGCAAGTTTTATTATCCTTGGTGGTTGGATGCTTTAAATCCCCCGCTCTAGCCCCATACCATATTCATCTTTTCAGAGAAGACCAAGCTTCTGGTCCCATTCAGTAACCTGGGGCGGTGGTTCTCCACTCAAGTGCTAAACACGCCAGTATATGTGTCTATTCACATTCTTACCACACTATGTGCTGGGTAAAGATATTACGCATGCACATTACGGTTGTGCTCATACGTTTGCATACCCTGGTAGAAACTGTGAAATTTTGGCATTGATTTTGTAAATATGACTCATCATGCAAAAAAAAATATTTTATTTAAGGATAGTGATCATATGAAGCCATTTATTATCACATAGTTGTTTGGCTCCTTTTTAAATCATAATGATAACAGAAATCACCCAAATGGTCCTGATCAAAAGTTTACATACCCTTGAATGTTTGGCCTTGTTACAGATACACAAGGTGACACACAGGTGAAAATGGCAATAAAAGGTGAATTTCCCACACCTGTGTCTTTTTAGAAAGCAAGTTTATTTATATAGCACAATTCATACATCGAAGCAATTCAATGTGCTTTACAAAGAAAAATAAAATAAAAAATATATAAAAATACAATAACATAAAAACAAATACTCAAATTAAAACATCAAAACAATTTTTAAATTGCAATTAGTGTCTGTGTATAAACAGTCATTGAGTTTGTTAGCTCTCACGTGGATGCACTGAGCAGGCTAGATACTGAGCCATGGGGAGCAGCAAAAAACTGTCAAAAGACCTGCGTAACAAGGTAATGGAACTTTATAAAGATGGAAAAGGATATAAATAGATATCCAAAGCCTTGCAAATGGTACTCAGTACTGTTCAATCACTTATTTGAGAAGTGGAAAATTCGGGGATCTCTTGATACCAAGCCAAGGTCAGGTAGACCAAGAAAGATTTCAGCCAAAACTGCCAGAAGAATTGTTCGGGATACAAAGAAAAACCCACAGGTAACCTCAGGAGAAATACAGGCTGCTCCGGAAAAAGACGGTGTGGAGCACAATACGACAATACTTGAACAAACATGAGCTGCATGGTCGAGTTGCCAGAAAGAAGCCTTTACTGCGCCAATGCCACAAAAAAGCCTGGTTACAATATGCCCGACAACACCTTGACACGCCTCACAGCCTCTGGCACGCTGTAATTTGGAGTGACGAGATCACAATAGAGCTTTATGGTCACAACCATAAGCGCTATGTTTGGAGAGGGGTCAACAAGGCCTATAGTGAACAGAATACCATCCTCACTGTGAAGCATGGTGGTGGCTCAGTGATGTTTTGGGGGGGTGTGAGCTCTAAAGGCATGGGGAATCTTGTGAAAATTGATGGCAAGAAGAATGTAGCATGTTATCAGAAAATACTGGCAGACAATTTGCATTCTTCTGCATAAAAGCTGTGCATGGGACACTCTTGGACTTTCCAGCACAACAATGACCCTAAGCACAAGGCCAAGTCGACCCTCCAGTGGTTACAGCAGAAAAAGGTGAAGGTTCTGGAGTGGCCATCACAGTCTCCTGACCTTAATATCATTAAGCCACGCAGGAGATCTCAAACGTGCGGTTCATGCAAGACAACCAAAGAATGTGAATCCCATAAGAAATAAAACACGTGTTTTGCCTGCTCACTTATGTTTTCTTTACAAATGGTACATATATTACCAATTCTCCAAGGGTATGCAAACTTTTGAGCACAACTGTACATGGGCAAAACCACCGATGTATATGGAGTTCATTACACACACACCATCAGTGCAAATGCATCTGGCCATACACACATAGACACACACGCAAACACAGACAGGCAGGCAGGCAGACATATTCTGGGCAGGTTGTCTTGAGCCACAACTTAATGACAGATTGGCCTGGAGTGTTTCCGCTCATTCTTCATTAGCCGTGAAGTGGAGCACGACTAACGTGACCCGCCAGCCCAGAGAGACCATGTGTTTGTGTCTCTGGTTGCAGTGTTAACTTACAGCCAGCCCAGAGAGACCATGTGTTTGTCTCTGGTTGCTGTGTTAACTTACAGCCAGCCCAGAGAGACCATGTGTTTGTGTCTCTGGTTGCTGTGTTAACTTACAGCCAGCCCAGAGAGACCATGTGTTTGTGTCTCTGGTTGCTGTGTTAACTTACAGCCAGCCCAGAGAGACCATGTGTTTGTGTCTCTGTTTGCAGTGTTAACTTACAGCCAGCCCAGAGAGACCATGTGTTTGTGTCTCTGTTTGCAGTGTTAACTTACAGCCAGCCCAGAGAGACCATGTGTTTGTGTCTCTG